>JAYEVE010001089.1:0-51368 GCA_036346375.1 Guadua angustifolia
AGAAATTAACATCGGTGAAATCGTCGAAAAAGCTCCAACAAGACCGACAACACTTAAGAGGCCAATCCGGTGTGTCTTGAGTGTTTAAACCGAGGGCAAACTTTCATGAAATCCACTTGTTCGGATCGATATGAAAGAAATTAACATCGAAATGAAATCGAAAAAAGCTCCAACAAGACCGACAACACTTAAGAGGCCAATCCGGTGTGTCTTGAAGTGTTTAGCCGGGGCAAACTTTCATGAAATCCACTTGTTCGGATCGATATGAAAGAAATTAACATCGAGGCGAAATCGTCGAAAAAGCTCCAACAAGGCCGAACAACACTTAAGAGGCCAATCCGGTGTGTCTTGGGTGCTTAAGCAGGGCAAACTTTCATGAAATCCACTTGTTGGATCGATATGAAAGAAATTAACATCGAGCGGAATCGATAGAAAAGAAGCTCCAACAAGACCGACAACACTTAAGAGGCCAATCCGGTGTGTCTTGAATTGCTTAACTTGGGGCAAACTTTCATGAATTCCACTTGTTTGGATCGATTTGAAAGAAATTAACATAAGTCGCGAAATCGATAGAAAAAGCTCCAACTAGACCAAACAACACTTAGAGAGGCCAATCCGGTGTGTCTTGGAGTGTTTAAGCAGAGGCAAACTTTCATGAAATCCACTTGTTGGATCGATATGAAAGAAATTAACATCGAGGCGAAATCGTGAAAGAAGCTCCAACAAGACGACAACACTTAAGAGCCAATCCGGTGTGTCTTGAAGTGCTTAACAGGGCAAACTTTCATGAAATCCACTTGTTTGGATCGATTTGAAAAAATTAACATCGAGCGAAATCGTAGAAAGAAGCTCCAACAAGACCGACAACACTTAAGAGGCCAATCCGGTGTGTCTTGAGTGTTTAAACCGGGGCAAACTTTCATGAAATCCACTTGTTAGGATCGATATGAAAGAAATTAACATCGAGCGAAATCGTGAAAGAAGCTCCAACAAGACAGACAACACTTAAGAGGCCAATCCGGTGTGTCTTGAATTTCTTAAGCAGGGCAAACTTTCATGAAATCCACTTGTTTGGATCGATATGAAAGAAATTAACATCGAGTCGAAATCGTCGAAAAAAGCTCCAACTAGACCGACAACACTTAAGAGGCCAATCCGGTGTGTGTCTTGGTGCTTAAACCGGGGCAAACTTTCATGAAATCCACTTGTTGGATCGATATGAAAGAAATTAACATCGAGCGAAATCGATCGAAGAAAGCTCCAACAAGACCGACAACACTTAAGAAGCCAATCGGTGTGTCTTGGTGCTTAAGCCAGAGGCAAACTTTCATGAAATCCACTTGTTGGGATCGATTTGAAGGAAATTAACATCGAGGCGAAATCGACTGAAAGAAGCTCCAACAAGACCGACAACACTTAAGAGGCCAATCCGGTGTGTCTTGAATGCTTAAACCAGGGCAAACTTTCATGAAATCCACTTGTTGGATCGATTATGAAAGAAATTAACATCGGAGCGAAATCGAGAAAGAAAGCTCCAACAAGACCGACAACACTTAAGAGGCCAATCCGGTGTGTCTTGGTGCTTAACCGGGGCAAACTTTCATGAAATCCACTTGTTTGGATCGATATGAAAGAAATTAACATCGAGCGAAATCGTAGAAAAAAGCTCCAACAAGACCGACAACACTTAAGAAGGCCAATCGGTGTGTCTTGAGTGTTTAACCGGGCAAACTTTCATGAAATCCACTTGTTTGGATCGATATGAAAGAAATTAACATCGGGCGAAATCGTAGAAAAAGCTCCAACAAGAGGCGACAACACTTAAGAGGCCAATCCGGTGTGTCTTGAGTGCTTAAACCGGGGCAAACTTTCATGAAATCCACTTGTTGGATCGATATGAAAGAAATTAACATCGGAGCGAAATCGTAGAAAGAAGCTCCAACAAGACCGACAACACTTAAGAGCCAATCCGGTGTGTCTTGAGTGCTTAAACCGGGGCAAACTTTCATGAAATCCACTTGTTTGGATCGATAACATCGGAGGCGAAAAATCGAAAATTAACATCGGTGTGCGAAATCAAACTTTCATGAAATCAGGATCCGACAACACTTAAGAAGGCCAATCGGTGAAATCGTGAAAAAGCTCCAACAAGACCGACAACACTTAAGAGGCCAATCCGGTGTCTTGTCCGATTGCAAACTTTTGAAATCCACTTGTTAATCGATTAAGAAATTAACATCGAGATGAAATCGTGAAAGAAGCTCCAACAAGACCGACAACACTTAAGAGGCCAATCCGGTGTGTCTCGGAGTCTTAAACCAGAGGCAAACTTTCATGAAATCCACTTGTTGGGATCGATATGAAAGAAATTAACATCGAGCGAAATCGACGAAAAAAGCTCCAACAAGACCGACAACACTTAAGAGGCCAATCGGTGTGTCTTGAGTGTTTAAGCGGGAGGCAAACTTTCATGAAATCCACTTGTTTGGATCGATATGAAAGAAATTAACATCGAGCGAAATCGATAGAAAAAGCTCCAACAAGACCGACAACACTTAAGAGGCCAATCCGGTGTGTCTTGGTGTTTAAACCGGGGCAAACTTTCATGAAATCCACTTGTTTGGATCGATATGAAAGAAATTAACATCGAGCGAAATCTTGGTGCCGCTTGAGGCAAAAAAGCTCCAACAAGACCGACAACACTTAAGAGGCCAATCCGGTGTGTCTTGAAGTGCTTAACCAGGGCAAACTTTCATGAAATCCACTTGTTTGGATCCGATATGAAAGAAATTAACATCGAGCGAAATCGTAGAAAAGAAGCTCCAACAAGACCGACAACACTTAAGAGGCCAATCCGGTGTGTCTTGGTGCTTAAGCCGGGGCAAACTTTCATGAAATCCACTTGTTTGGATCGATTTGAAAGAAATTAACATCGAGTGCGAAATCGATAGAAAGAAGCTCCAACAAGACCGACAACACTTAAGAGGCCAATCCGGTGTGTCTTGGTGCTTTAACCAGGGCAAACTTTCATGAAATCCACTTGTTTGGATCGATTTGAAAGAAATTAACATCGAGGCGAAATCGTCGAAAAAGCTCCAACAAGACCGACAACACTTAAGAGGCCAATCCGGTGTGTCTTGGAGTGCTTAAGCCAGGGCAAACTTTCATGAAATCCACTTGTTAGGATCGATTTGAAAGAAATTAACATCGAGGCGAAATCGTGAAAGAAGCTCCAACAAGACCGAAACAACTTAAGAGGCCAATCCGGTGTGTCTTGGTGCTTAAGCCGGGGCAAACTTTCATGAAATCCACTTGTTGGGATCGATTTGAAAGAAATTAACATCGAGGCGAAATCGTCGAAAAGCTCCAACAAGACCGACAACACTTAAGAGGCCAATCCGGTGTGTCTTGGTGTTTAAGCAGGGCAAACTTTCATGAAATCCACTTGTTGGGATCGATATGAAAGAAATTAACATCGAAGTGAAATCTTCGAAAAAAGCTCCAACAAGACCGAAACAACACTTAAGAGGCCAATCCGGTGTGTCTTGGTGTTTAAGCCAGGGGCAAACTTTCATGAAATCCACTTGTTGGATCGATATGAAAGAAATTAACATCGAGCGAAATCGACGAAAAGAAGCTCCAACAAGACCGACAACACTTAAGAGGCCAATCGGTGTGTCTTGAGTGTTTAAGCAGGGCAAACTTTCATGAAATCCACTTGTTGGATCGATTTGAAGAAATTAACATCGAGGCGAAATCGTGAAAAAAGCTCCAACAAGACCGACAACACTTAAGAGGCCAATCCGGTGTGTCTTGAGTGTTTAAGCCAGGGCAAACTTTCATGAAATCCACTTGTTTGGATCGATATGAAAGAAATTAACATCGAGCGAAATCGAGAAAAAGCTCCAACAAGACCGACAACACTTAAGAGGCCAATCCGGTGTGTCTTGAGTGCTTAGCCAGGGCAAACTTTCATGAAATCCACTTGTTAGGATCGATATGAAAGAAATTAACATCGAGGCGAAATCGTAGAAAAAAGCTCCAACAAGACCGACAACACTTAAGAGGCCAATCCGGTGTGTCTTGAGTGCTTAAGCAGGGCAAACTTTCATGAAATCCACTTGTTTGGATCGATATGAAAGAAATTAACATCGAGCGCGAAATCGACGAAAAAGCTCCAACAAGACCGACAACACTTAAGAGGCCAATCCGGTGTGTCTTGAGTGCTTAAACCGAGGGCAAACTTTCATGAAATCCACTTGTTGGATCGATATGAAAGAAATTAACATCGAGCGAAATCTTCGAAAAAAGCTCCAACTAGGCACGACAACACTTAAGAGGCCAATCGGTGTGTCTTGAATTAGCAACTTCAGGGCAAACTTTCATGAAATCCACTTGTTCGGATCGATATGAAGAAATTAACATCGAGCGGAATCGTGAAAGAAGCTCCAACAAGACCGACAACACTTAGAAGCCAATCCGGTGTGTCTTGGTGCTTAAGCCGAGGCAAACTTTCATGAATTCCACTTGTTTGGATCGATTTGAATTAAATTAACATCGAGGCGAAATAGATCGAAAAAGCTCCAACTAGACCAACAACACTAAGAGGCCAATCCGGTGTGTCTTGGAATTAACCCGCCAGGGCAAACTTTCATGAAATCCACTTGTTCGGATCGATATGAAAGAAATTAACATCGAGCTCCAACAAGAAAATCGGTGTGCGCCCGGAGTAAAAAAGCTCCAACAAGGGCAAACTTTCACTTAAAGGCCAATCCGGTGTGTCTTGAATTGGATTCGAGGGCAAACTTTCATGAAAACAACACTTGTTGTGATCGAATTTGAAAATTAACATCGATCGATATGAAATCGTCGAAAAAGCTCCAACAAGACAAACAACACTTAAGAGGCCAATCCGGTGTGTCTTGAGTGCTTAACCAGGGGCAAACTTTCATGAAATCCACTTGTTCGGATCGATTTGAAAGAAATTAACATCGAGGCGAAATCGACGAAAAAGCTCCAACAAGACCGACAACACTTAAGAGGCCAATCGGTGTGTCTTGAGTGTTTAAGCCAGGGCAAACTTTCATGAAATCCACTTGTTGGGATCGATATGAAAGAAATTAACATCGAGGCGAAATCGTAGAAAGAAGCTCCAACAAGACCGACAACACTTAGAGGCCAATCCGGTGTGTCTTGAGTGCTTAAACCGGGGCAAACTTTCATGAAATCCACTTGTTTGGATCGATTTGAAAGAAATTAACATCGAGGCGAAATCGTCGAAAGAAGCTCCAACAAGACCAACAACACTTAAGAGGCCAATCCGGTGTGTCTTGAGTGCTTAAGCAGGGCAAACTTTCATGAAATCCACTTGTTGGATCGATATGAAAGAAATTAACATCGAGCGAAATCGTCGAAAAAGCTCCAACAAGACCGACAACACTTAAGAGGCCAATCCGGTGTGTCTTGGAATGCTTAACCAGGGCAAACTTTCATGAAATCCACTTGTTCGGATCGATATGAAAGAAATTAACATCGAATGAAATCGACGAAAAAGCTCCAACAAGACCGACAACACTTAAGAGGCCAATCCGGTGTGTCTTGAGTGCTTAAGCAGGGGCAAACTTTCATGAAATCCACTTGTTTGGATCGATATGAAAGAAATTAACATCGAGAGCGAAATCGTAGAAAAGAAGCTCAACAAGACCGACAACACTTAAGAGGCCAATCGGTGTGTCTTGAGTGTTTAAGCCAGGGCAAACTTTCATGAAATCCACTTGTTTGGATCGATATGAAAGAAATTAACATCGAGCGAAATCGACGAAAGAAGCTCCAACAAGACCGACAACACTTAAGAGGCCAATCGGTGTGTCTTGAGTGCTTAAGCCGAGGGCAAACTTTCATGAAATCCACTTGTTCGGATCGATATGAAAGAAATTAACATCGAGCGAAATCGTGAAAGAAGCTCCAACAAGACCGAAACAACACTTAAGAGGCCAATCCGGTGTGTCTTGAAGTGCTTAACCGGGGCAAACTTTCATGAAATCCACTTGTTCGGATCGATTTGAAAGAAATTAACATCGAGGCGAAATCGTAGAAAAAGCTCCAACAAGACCGACAACACTTAAGAGGCCAATCCGGTGTGTCTTGAGTGTTTAACCGGGGCAAACTTTCATGAAATCCACTTGTTTGGATCGATATGAAAGAAATTAACATCGAAGCGAAATCGACGAAAGAAGCTCCAACAAGACCGACAACACTTAAGAGGCCAATCGGTGTGTCTTGGGTGCTTAAACCAGGGCAAACTTTCATGAAATCCACTTGTTTGGATCGATTGAATTAAATTAACATCGAGGCGAAATCGACCGAAAAAAGCTCCAACTAGAGCGACAACACTTAAGAGGCCAATCGGTGTGTCTTGGAGTGTTTAAACCGAGGGCAAACTTTCATGAAATCCACTTGTTTGGATCGATATGAAAGAAATTAACATCGAGGCGAAATCGTAGAAAAAGCTCCAACAAGACCGACAACACTTAGAGGCCAATCCGGTGTGTCTTGAGTGCTTAAACCGGGGCAAACTTTCATGAAATCCACTTGTTGGGATCGATATGAAAGAAATTAACATCGAGCGAAATCGAGAAAAAGCTCCAACAAGACCGACAACACTTAAGAAGCCAATCCGGTGTGTCTTGAGTGCTTAAGCAGGGCAAACTTTCATGAAATCCACTTGTTTGGATCGATTTGAAAGAAATTAACATCGAGGCGAAATAGATGAAAAAGCTCCAACAAGACCGAACAAACAACACTTAAGAGGCCAATCGGTGTGTCTTGAGTGTTTAAGCAGGTGCAAACTTTCATGAAATCCACTTGTTTGGATCGATATGAAAGAAATTAACATCGAGCGAAATCGTAGAAAGAAGCTCCAACAAGACCAAACAACACTTAAGAGGCCAATCCGGTGTGTCTTGAGAGTGCTTAAGCTTAGGGCAAACTTTCATGAAATCCACTTGTTGGATCGATTTGAAAGAAATTAACATTAAGCGAAATCGACGAAAAAGCTCCAACAAGACCGACAACACTTAAGAGGCCAATCGGTGTGTCTTGAGTGCTTAAGCCGAGGCAAACTTTCATGAATTCCACTTGTTTGGATCGATTTGAAAAAATTAACATCGAGCGAAATAGATCGAAAAAGCTCCAACTAGACCAGACAACACTTAAGAGGCCAATCCGGTGTGTCTTCGAGTGTTTAATGCTCAGGGGCAAACTTTCATGAAATCCACTTGTTTGGATCGATATGAAAGAAATTAACATCGAGCGAAATCGTAGAAAGAAGCTCCAACAAGACCGAACAACACTTAAGAGGCCAATCCGGTGTGTCTTGAGTGCTTAAGCCAGAACAAACTTTCATGAAATCCACTTGTTGGGATCGATTTGAAGAAATTAACATCGAGCGAAATCGTGAAAGAAGCTCCAACAAGACCGACAACACTTAAGAGGCCAATCCGGTGTGTCTTGGTGCTTAAACCGGGGCAAACTTTCATGAAATCCACTTGTTTGGATCGATATGAAAGAAATTAACATCGAGGCGAAATCGTAGAAAAAAGCTCAACAAGACCGACAACACTTAAGAGGCCAATCCGGTGTGTCTTGGTGCTTAGCTTGCAGGGCAAACTTTCATGAAATCCACTTGTTTGGATCGATATGAAAGAAATTAACATCGAAATGGAATCGTAGAAAGAAGCTCCAACAAGACCGACAACACTTAAGAGGCCAATCCGGTGTGTCTTGAGTGCTTAAGCAGGGGCAAACTTTCATGAAATCCACTTGTTTGGATCGATATGAAAGAAATTAACATCGAGGCGAAATCGACCGAAAAAAGCTCAACAAGACGACAACACTTAGAGGCCAATCGGTGTGTCTTGAGTGCTTAACCGGGGCAAACTTTCATGAAATCCACTTGTTAGGATCGATATGAAAGAAATTAACATCGAGTGGAAATCGTGAAAGAAGCTCCAACAAGACCGACAACACTTAGAAGCCAATCGGTGTGTCTTGAAGTGCTTAAGCCGAGGCAAACTTTCATGAAATCCACTTGTTGGGATCGATATGAAAGAAATTAACATCGAGGCGAAATCGTCGAGAAAAGCTCCAACAAGGCCGACAACACTTAAGAGGCCAATCCGGTGTGTCTTGGAGTGCTTAAACCGGGGCAAACTTTCATGAATTCCACTTGTTTGGATCGATATGAAAGAAATTAACATAAGAGCGAAATCGTCGAAAAGAAGCTCCAACAAGACCGACAACACTTAAGAGGCCAATCCGGTGTGTCTTGAGTGCTTAACCAGGGCAAACTTTCATGAAATCCACTTGTTGGGATCGATTTGAAAGAAATTAACATCGAGGCGAAATCGACAACATAAAAAGCTCCAACTAGACCGACAACACTTAAGAGGCCAATCCGGTGTGTCTTTGAGTGCTTTAGCTTCGGGCAAACTTTCATGAAATCCACTTGTTTGGATCGATTTGAATGAAATTAACATCGAGCGAAATCGATCGCGAAAGAAGCTCCAACAAGACCGACAACACTTAAAAGGCCAATCCGGTGTGTCTTGGGTGTTTAACCGAGGGCAAACTTTCATGAAATCCACTTGTTTGGATCGATATGAAATAAATTAACATCGAGCGAAATCGTTCGAAAGAAGCTCCAACAAGACCGACAACACTTAAGAGGCCAATCCGGTGTGTCTTGAGTCTTTAAGCCGGAGCAAACTTTCATGAAATCCACTTGTTTGGATCGATATGAAAGAAATTAACATCGAAGGCGAAATCGTAGAAAGAAGCTCCAACAAGACCGACAACACTTAAGAGGCCAATCCGGTGTGTCTTGAGTGCTTAAAGCAGGGCAAACTTTCATGAAATCCACTTGTTGGGATCGATTTGAAAGAAATTAACATCGAGGCGAAATCGTAGAAAGAAGCTCCAACAAGACCGACAACACTTAAGAGGCCAATCGGTGTGTCTTGAGTGTTTAAGCCAGGCAAACTTTCATGAAATCCACTTGTTTGGATCGATATGAAAGAAATTAACATCGAGCGAAATCGTGAAAGAAGCTCCAACAAGACCGACAACACTTAAGAGGCCAATCCGGTGTGTCTTGAGTGCTTAACCGGGGCAAACTTTCATGAAATCCACTTGTTGGGATCGATATGAAAGAAATTAACATCGAGCGAAATCTTCGAAAAAGCTCCAACCAACAAGACAGACAACACTTAAGAGGCCAATCCGGTGTGTCTTGAGAAAAGCTCCAACAAGACCGACAACACTTTCCGGTGTGCCAGGACAAACTTTCATGAAATCCACTTGTTTGGATCGATATGAAAGAAATTAACATCGAGCGAAATCGTAGAAAAAAGCTCCAACAAGACCGACAACACATAAGAGGCCAATCCGGTGTGTCTTGAGTGCTTAAGCCGAGGCAAACTTTCATGAAATCCACTTGTTGGGATCGATATGAAAGAAATTAACATCGAATGAAATCTTAGAAAAGCTCCAACTAGACCGACAACACTTAAGAGGCCAATCCGGTGTGTCTTGGAGTGCTTAACAGGGCAAACTTTCATGAAATCCACTTGTTGGATCGATATGAAAGAAATTAACATCGAGCGGAATCGTGAAGAAGCTCCAACAAGACCGACAACACTTAAGAGCCAATCGGTGTGTCTTGAGTGCTTAAGCCAGGGCAAACTTTCATGAATTCCACTTGTTTGGATCGATTTGAATTAAATTAACATAAGTCGAAATAGATCGAAAAAAGCTCCAACAAGACCGACAACACTTAAGAGGCCAATCCGGTGTGTCTTGAGTGTTTAGCCCGGGGCAAACTTTCATGAAATCCACTTGTTTGGATCGATATGAAAGAAATTAACATCGAGCGAAATCGTAGAAAAGAAGCTCCAACAAGACCGACAACACTTAAGAGGCCAATCGGTGTGTCTTGAGTCTTGCAAGGTCCACTTGTTTGGATCGATTTGAAAGAAATTAACATCAGGCGAAATCGTAGGGCAAAACGACAACATGAAAGGCCAACTTGTCTTGAATTGGCAAACTTTCATGAAATGGATCCGAAGGAAATTAACATCGAGGCGAAATCGTCGAAAGAAGCTCCAACAAGACCGACAACACTTAAGAGGCCAATCCGGTGTGTCTTGAGTGTTTAGCAGGGCAAACTTTCATGAAATCCACTTGTTGGGATCGATATGAAAGAAATTAACATCGAGGCGAAATCGTGAAAGAAGCTCCAACAAGACCGACAACACTTAAGAGGCCAATCCGGTGTGTCTTGGTGCTTAACCAGGGCAAACTTTCATGAAATCCACTTGTTTGGATCGATTTGAAAGAAATTAACATCGAGGCGAAATCGTCGAAAAAGCTCCAACAAGACCGACAACACTTAAGAGGCCAATCCGGTGTGTCTTGAGTGCTTAAGCAGGGCAAACTTTCATGAAATCCACTTGTTTGGATCGATATGAAAGAAATTAACATCGAGGCGAAATCGACGAAAGAAGCTCCAACAAGACCGACAACACTTAAGAGGCCAATCGGTGTGTCTTGGTGCTTTAGCTCGGGGCAAACTTTCATGAAATCCACTTGTTTGGATCGATTTGAAAGAAATTAACATCGAGGCGAAATCGTAGAAAAGCTCCAACAAGACCAAACAACACTTAAGAGGCCAATCCGGTGTGTCTTGAATTAACATTCTTAAGCCAGGGCAAACTTTCATGAAATCCACTTGTTAGGATCGATATGAAAGAAATTAACATCGAGGCGAAATCGCGAAAAAGCTCCAACAAGACCAACAACACTTAAGAGGCCAATCCGGTGTGTCTTGGGGTGTTTAAACCAGAGGCAAACTTTCATGAAATCCACTTGTTTGGATCGATATGAAATAAATTAACATCAAAGGCGAAATCGATCGAAAAAGCTCCAACAAGACCGACAACACTTAAGAGGCCAATCCGGTGTGTCTTGGAGTGCTTAAGCAGGGCAAACTTTCATGAAATCCACTTGTTTGGATCGATATGAAAGAAATTAACATCGAGGCGAAATCGTAGAAAGAAGCTCAACAAGACCGACAACACTTAAGAGGCCAATCCGGTGTGTCTTCGGAGTGCTTAAGCTTCCAAGGGCAAACTTTCATGAAATCCACTTGTTCGGATCGATTTGAAGAAATTAACATCGGCGAAATAAAGAAAGAAGCTCCAACAAGACCGACAACACTTAAGAGGCCAATCCGGTGTGTCTTGGTGTTTAAGCAGGGGCAAACTTTCATGAAATCCACTTGTTTGGATCGATATGAAAGAAATTAACATCGAGCGAAATCAGCCGAAAGAAGCTCCAACAAGACCGACAACACTTAAGAGGCCAATCGGTGTGTCTTGAGTGCTTTAAGCCGGGGCAAACTTTCATGAAATCCACTTGTTGGGATCGATATGAAAGAAATTAACATCGAGCGAAATCTTCGAAAGAAGCTCCAACAAGACCGACAACACTTAGAGGCCAATCCGGTGTGTCTTGAGTGCTTAAACCAGGGCAAACTTTCATGAAATCCACTTGTTTGGATCGATATGAAAGAAATTAACATCGGAATCGTAGAAAGAAGCTCCAACAAGACCGACAACACTTAAGAGGCCAATCCGGTGTGTCTTGGTGCTTAACCCGAGGCAAACTTTCATGAAATCCACTTGTTTGGATCGATATGAAAGAAATTAACATCGAGCGAAATCTTCGAAAGAAGCTCCAACTAGGCAGACAACACTTAAGAGGCCAATCGGTGTGTCTTGAATGCTTAACCGGGGCAAACTTTCATGCAATCCACTTGTTGGGATCGATATGAAAGAAATTAACAGAAATCGGCGAAAGATGGAATCGGCGAAAAAAGCTCCAACAAGGCCGACAACAACTTAGAAGCCAATCCGGTGTGTCTTGAAGTGCTTACGAAAGAAAGGAGGGCAAACTTTCATGAATTCCACTTGTTTGGATCGATTTGAATTAAATTAACATAAGTCGAAATAGATCGAAAAAGCTCCAACTAGACCGACAACACTTAAGAGGCCAATCCGGTGTGTCTTGGTGTTTAGCTCGGGGCAAACTTTCATGAAATCCACTTGTTGGGATCGATATGAAAGAAATTAACATCGAGGCGAAATCTTGAAAGAAGCTCCAACAAGACGAACAACACTTAAGAGGCCAATCGGTGTGTCTTGGAATTAACCGCTCGGGGCAAACTTTCATGAAATCCACTTGTTGGGATCGATTTGAAAGAAATTAACATCGAGGCGAAATCGACGAAAGAAGCTCCAACAAGACCGACAACACTTAAGAGGCCAATCCGGTGTGTCTTGGTGTTTAAGCTTCGGGGCAAACTTTCATGAAATCCACTTGTTTGGATCGATATGAAAGAAATTAACATCGAGGCGAAATCGTAGAAAAAGCTCCAACAAGACCGACAACACTTAAGAGGCCAATCGGTGTGTCTTGAGTGCTTAACCAGGGCAAACTTTCATGAAATCCACTTGTTGGGATCGATATGAAAGAAATTAACATCGAGCGAAATCGTAGAAAGAAGCTCCAACAAGGCCGACAACACTTAAGAGCCAATCCGGTGTGTCTTGGTGCTTAAGCAGGCAAACTTTCCGGGGCAAACTTTCATGAAATCCACTTGTTGGGATCGATATGAAAGAAATTAACATCGAGGCGAAATCGTAGAAAAAGCTCCAACAAGACCGACAACACTTAAGAGGCCAATCGGTGTGTCTTGAGTGCTTAAGGCCAGGCAAACTTTCATGAAATCCACTTGTTTGGATCGATTGAAAAGAAATTAACATCGAGGCGAAATCGTTAGAAAGAAGCTCCAACAAGACCGACAACACTTAAGAGGCCAATCGGTGTGTCTTGGAGTGCTTAAGCAGGGCAAACTTTCATGAAATCCACTTGTTCGGATCGATATGAAAGAAATTAACATCAGGCGAAATCGGCGAAAAAGAAGCTCCAACAAGACCAAACAACACTTAAGAAGCCAATCCGGTGTGTCTTGAATCTTTAAGCCCCGGCAGGCAAACTTTCATGAAATCCACTTGTTCGGATCGATATGAAAGAAATTAACATCGAGGCGGAATCGTGAAAAAGCTCAACAAGACCGACAACACTTAAGAGGCCAATCCGGTGTGTCTTGGGTGCTTAAGCCAGGGCAAACTTTCATGAATTCCACTTGTTTGGATCGATTTGAATTAAATTAACATCGAGCGAAATCGAGAAAAAAGCTCCAACTAGACCGACAACACTTAGAGGCCAATCACGGTTGGGTGTCTTGAGTAACATTTAAGCTCCCAAGGGCAAACTTTCATGAAATCCACTTGTTTGGATCGATATGAAGAAATTAACATCAAGGCGAAATCGAGAAAAAAGCTCCAACAAGACCGACAACACACTTAGAGGCCAATCCGGTGTGTCTTGAGTGCTTAAGCCGGGGCAAACTTTCATGAAATCCACTTGTTTGGATCGATTTGAATTAAATTAACATCGAGGCGAAATCGTAGAAAAAAAGCTCCAACAAGACCGACAACACTTAAGAGGCCAATCCGGTGTGTCTTGGAGAGTTTAACCAAAAGGCAAACTTTCATGAAATCCACTTGTTGGGATCGATATGAAACAAATTAACATCGAGTGCGAAATCGAATCCACTTGTTGGGAAAAAAGCTCAACAAGACCGACAACACTTAGAGGCCAATCGGTTTGTCTTGAAGTGTTTAAGCCGGGGCAAACTTTCATGAAATCCACTTGTTGGGATCGATATGAAAGAAATTAACATCGAGGCGAAATCGTAGAAAAAAGCTCCAACAAGACCGACAACACTTAAGAGGCCAATCCGGTGTGTCTTGGAGTGCTTAAACCAGGGCAAACTTTCATGAAATCCACTTGTTGGGATCGATATGAAAGAAATTAACATCGAAGCGAAATCGTAGAAAGAAGCTCCAACAAGACCGACAACACTTAAGAGGCCAATCCGGTGTGTCTTGTGCTTAAACCAGGGCAAACTTTCATGAATTCCACTTGTTTGGATCGATATGAAAGAAATTAACATCGAGGCGAAATCGGTAGAAAAAGCTCCAACTAGACCGACAACACTTAAGAGGCCAATCCGGTGTGTCTTGAATTGCTTAAGCAGGGCAAACTTTCATGAAATCCACTTGTTTGGATCGATTTGAAAGAAATTAACATCGAGGCGAAATCGTAGAAAAAGCTCAACAAGACAAACAACACTTAAGAGGCCAATCCGGTGTGTCTTGGATGTTTAAACCAGGGCAAACTTTCATGAAATCCACTTGTTGGGATCGATATGAAAGAAATTAACATCGGGCGAAATCGACCGAAAAAGCTCCAACAAGACAAACAACACTTAGAGGCCAATCGGTGTGTCTTGAGTGTTTAAGCTTGGGGCAAACTTTCATGAAATCCACTTGTTTGGATCGATATGAAAGAAATTAACATCGAGGCGAAATCGTCGAAAAGCTCCAACAAGACCGACAACACTTAAGAGGCCAATCCGGTGTGTCTTGAGTGCTTAAGCCGGGGGCAAACTTTCATGAAATCCACTTGTTTGGATCGATTTGAAAGAAATTAACATCGAGGCGAAATCGACGAAAGAAGCTCCAACAAGACCGACAACACTTAAGAGGCCAATCCGGTGTGTCTTCGGAGTGTTTAAACCAGGGCAAACTTTCATGAAATCCACTTGTTCGGATCGATATGAAAGAAATTAACATCGAAGCGAAATCGTCGAAAAAGCTCCAACAAGACCGAACAACACTTAAGAGGCCAATCGGTGTGTCTTGAGTGCTTAACAGGGGCAAACTTTCATGAAATCCACTTGTTGGATCGATATGAAAGAATTAACATCGAGTGGAAATCGATATGAAAAAGCTCCAACAAGACCGACAACACTTAAGAGGCCAATCGGTGTGTCTTGAATTTAAGCAGGGGCAAACTTTCATGAAATCCACTTGTTTGGATCGATTTGAAGAAATTAACATCGAGTCGAAATCGATCGAAAAGCTCCAACTAGACTTAAGAGGCCAACACTTAAGAGGCCAATCCGGTGTGTCTTGAAAAAGCTCCAACAAGACCGACAACACTTAAGAGGCCAATCCGGTGTGTCTTGAGTGCTTAAACCAGGGCAAACTTTCATGAAATCCACTTGTTCGGATCGATATGAAAGAAATTAACATCGAGCGAAATCGTAGAAAGAAGCTCCAACAAGGCAAACAACACTTAAGAGGCCAATCTGGTGTGTCTCAAGAGTGCTTAACCGAGTGCCGGCAGGGCAAACTTTCATGAAATCCACTTGTTTGGATCGATTTGAAGGAAATTAACATTAAGCGAAAATCGTAGAAAGAAGCTCCAACAAGACCGACAACACTTAAGAGGCCAATCCGGTGTGTCTTGAATGCTTAACCGGGGCAAACTTTCATGAAATCCACTTGTTTGGATCGATATGAAAGAAATTAACATCGAGCGAAATCGTAGAAAAAGAAGATCCAACAAGACCGACAACCTTAAGAGGCCAATCCGGTGTGTCTTGAGTGCTTGACCAGGGCAAACATCAATCCCAAGGATCCAACCAGCTGCCTTCTTCCCTACAACCGCTGCCCTTCTTCCCCTGAACCACTACTTCATCCCGACACGTCAAATAATCCACTTGCTGTTTGGCCGCTACTTCATCTTCGATGCTTGGAGGCTTAATCCGGAAGCAAAGGCCTTTCCACCCACCTTTGCTGGACCAGCACGTCAAGATCATCCACCGAGGACAGCCCACGAGCCAAGGAAGGCCAAGATCAAGCCCAATTCGTCCACAACTCGGTTCGGCCATCCAGGAGCAGCAGTACTTCAAGCGGACATAACTTGGGTTCCCGGACTCCGTTTCTAGTGTCGACCACTCGTTTGAAAGCTATCGAGATAACCTTTCTAATGGATCTGGTCCCATGGCCAAATTCCTCCTGGAGCGACAGAAATCACAAAACAATCTCACGGGACAGAAATCCGGGTGCTCGCCACCTTTCTTTTGGGCCCCAAGGCCCATGTATCTTAGGGTTTTGGTGGGCACCGCTGTGTCTTGGCTGCCCTACACCTCCTGGCCGCCGCTATATATGTGGCCGCCGCCGCTCTTTTTCGTTTAGGTTTTGTTTGTGTTTGGTAGACCCGTGTCGTCCCTCCTCGCGTTTTGGCGTGTCGACTAGACCGCCCGACGAGAACGGCAGAACCTCAACTTGTTTCTTTTGATTTCAATACTACCCTTTCAGATTGCTTCATACTTTGTTCTTGCGGGTTCTCGATTTCTTGCAGGAACAATTGATCGATTGGATCTTGTATCTGTGTGGATTGGCATTGCGATTGTGAAGCTCCGACACTGCTGGTTAGAAGCCCTAAATTCGGTGCCATCAACACCCCCAAATCGGCGTATCATCATCTCACAGAAAGATCGGGATCCCGTCCCCATCAAGTGGTATCGAGCTCAAGGTTGCTCGGTGAGATTTCCCTCAATTCTGATTTTTTTCACCTAGAGTCGAAAAGAACCACAAAAAAAATTAGTAGATTGGTTTTCTATCCGAGCCAATTTGTGCCCTAACTTTTACTACTTGTTCTTGGTTTGTTGAATCGTCGGATGCATAATTGTGTCTTTGCTGGTTTTAGAGTCTAGTTCCTTTAGAGTTTGAGTTCTATTCACGTAATTGTCATAGTGTTTTTCGTTCATCGTGTCTCCTTTGTGCCCTTGCCACCATCTACTTGCGTCGCTAACAACAACATGGCTGCAGCCCCAAACCAACCATATCTGGCGCCTTTACCTTCCAAAAATAGTGGATCGGTTCCAAAAATAGTAGATTGGTTTCCAAAATTTTGGTTGATCTTCACCAAAAATAGCGGATTGGTTTCCTTGTAAGAGTTTCACAATTTCCACCTGCCAAAACACCCTCCACATCCACGGGCCGAGCCCCACTTCCCTAACTCAGCCAAGCCCAAAAAACTCCAAAACCTACTCCAATTCGTTCTCGCGTGCAATTTTGTGACTGCTGCGATAAAATAGTCATAACTTCTGCATACGAACTTCGGATTTGGGCGTTCTTGGACTCGTTCGAAAGATCACGAAATTTCCTATCAGATCCAACTTTGTCTTTGATAAATTAGATATTTCAAATTCGGCCTTTAACAGTGAGAAAAGTTGCAATCTTTGTCGAGGTGATTTTTGATCCACATAAAAAAAAAAAAAAGTGTGTGTGGTGAGTGTTGCTTAGGAGTCTCCTTTGAGTCTGTTATTCAGTTTTAGGGCTCCCACAAAAAAAAAAAAAAAAAATTCAAAAAAAAAAAAAAAAAAAGAGCCCTAGCTGCTTGCTTTGTGTTGTAGTCGTTCTCATTGCATCTCTGTGGCATCGTTGGTGTTTAGGCTCGCGTCTCTATGCAGTCTAGCCTAGGACCAACCTTATACTGATTGTGAATGACTTTTCGACTTACTTTGGTTGATGGTACTAGTTCCTCCTTTGCTACATATTATTGCTGTCCAAGCTCCACCATCTTCTAACCATCTGAGTTCTGGAATTTGCAATAAAACGCTTGCCACATCGAGGATTTGTAGAACTTGGTAGAAGCTTGGCGTGTGTGAGGCTTGCCCATTCATACACCTAGTAGTTCATAGGAGCTTTCATATCTGTGTGAAGTTTTTTGTTTCTACTAACTATGGCGGTATTCCAAGCAATCATAGAACAGCGATGGCGTGGGAATGAGCGTGAGGGCGCCCTCACACCCAAGAAAGGCGTTGGGTCACTCATTTCAACAGGCTGCACAATCAGCATGAGATCACGAACTCGTGACACTCTTGATCACGATTCGAGCGCGATTGGCACCCTCACTGAGCTTCAAGCACAGCTAGCACAACTTCTTCAAGGTGCTGCCCCCAATGGTGCCCGTGGTCATGCTTTGGGCCAGCATGGCGCTCCATAGGTTGTTCTGTTCCTTCAAGCGAGGTGGATCAAGAGGAGAACAACTCATGCCGATCTGAGAGGGCGACAACAGGTTGAACATGCACTGCTTGACCGAGCTCATAAATCGACTCATAATAATAGACAAGGTATGGCTAGAAATCAGCATGCTCAAAGGGAAGAAACGTGATGATTCTATGACAAAAATGAAATTTACTATGCTTCCTTTTGATGGTACTTATAATCTGATACTTATCTAGATTGGGAGTTGGCGGTAGATCAAAAATTTTAGTGCTATGACTTCTCTGGCGTAGAAGGGTTCATCTTGCCACTAGTGAATTCTTGGTTTTGCATCTATTTGGTGGCAAGAACTTTGTAAGAACCAACAAGTGATGTACCTACAACATGGGATGGGTTGAAGCGTGTCATGAGGGCTAGATTTGTTCCTACATATTATGCTCGTGATTTATTGAATAAGATCAGCGCTTTAATCAAGGTGATAAAGCGGTTGAGAATATTATCGAGGAAATGCAAATTGGCATGTTCTTGTTTGTGGGATAGAAGAGGAGAAGATGCAAAAATGGCTAGGTTCTTGGGTGGGCTTAGCAAGAGATACAGGATATACTTGATTATAAAGAATACAATTCTATCACTCGTTTGTACCATCTTGCTTTGAAAGCGAAAGGAAGTCAGAGGTCGACGATCGACAACGCCGAGGTAATCTTGGAGGCTCTTCCACATCCAAGTCGGTCCAGATCCATACCAAGACTTCATCTTCCATACGGGCGTGTACCTACACCATGATTCCAATTACTTGACGCCATCACGTATTAGGAGGCAAACAAGTCGATCACCCTTCAAGCACCGCCAAGAGTGCTTCTCGATTCTTCCACTTAGGACGAGCAGCGGAAACACAATGCTTTTCGATGCAAAGGAATGGGGCGCGT
This sequence comes from Guadua angustifolia, assembly GCA_036346375.1. Taxonomy (NCBI): domain Eukaryota; kingdom Viridiplantae; phylum Streptophyta; class Magnoliopsida; order Poales; family Poaceae; genus Guadua; species Guadua angustifolia. Next base: position 18,971 of record JAYEVE010001089.1, read on the forward strand.
GATGCGAGAGCCCTAATCAACGTGCTCTAATAATCGGAGAAAATGGTGAGTACACTAGTGCTAGTGACATTGATGAAAATGAATATGCTCTTGTTGCCACTAACAACTGCGGCGCGGAAGAAGTGATTATCAATTCTGCGACATCAAAATATCCGGCTCTTGTTGTCACCGTGTACTTAGCGCCTGCTTGCCGCGATGAACAAAATCAACGCCATACTATCTTTTCGGACAAGGTGTGTGGTGAATGAAGCGCTGTATTTGTGCATGTCATTGTTGATGGAAGTAGCTGCAACAATCTTGCGAGTATAGACATGGTCGAGAAGCTTGGCTTGACCACAAATCCACTTCCTCAACAATCTGAAATTGAATGGCTCAATTCAATGGCAAGGTTAGGGTAACTAAAACTGTTCAAGTACCTATCTCGATTGGTTCTTATCATGATAATGTTGTTTGCGATGTTGTACCCATGGATGCTTGCTCTCTTTTATTGGGTAGACCTTGGATCTATGATATGGATGCTATACATTATGGTAGGACCAATGAGTATACTTTCTTGTATAAAGGAAAGAAAATTGTTTTGAAACCTATGAGCCCTCTTGAGGCGAGAAGCATTGATGTTAAGCGAGCTCAAAGTGAAAAAAGAAAGGTGGAATTCAAAGTGTAGCTAGTAAATCAATCCATTCAACTACACCAATTGCTCAAAAACCTGATCTTAAGTTGAAGGGTAAAAGTATTGTTAGCTACAAAAGTTCTCCGGGCAAACATTCTTGCAATCCACTTGTTCGGATCCCGATATGAAAGGAATTAACATCAGAGCGGAATCGACCGAAAGAAGCTCCAACAAGACCGACAACACTTAAGAAGCCAATCCGGTGTGTCTTCGGAGTGCTTCGCTTCGGGGCAAACTTTCATGAAATCCACTTGTTCGGATCCCGATATGAAAGAAATTAACATCAGAGCGAAATCGACCGAAAGAAGCTCCAACAAGACCGACAACACTTAAGAGGCCAATCCGTGTGTCTTTTGAGTGCTTCGCCGGGCAAACTTTCATGAAATCCACTTGTTTGGATCCCGATATGAAAGAAATTAACATCGAGCGAATCGATCGAAAGAAGCTCCAACAAGACCGACAACACTTAAGAGGCCAATCGGTGTGTCTTTGAGTGCTTCGCCAGGGCAAACTTTCATGAAATCCACTTGTTTGGATCCCGATATGAATTAAATTAACATCAGAGCGAAATCGATCGAAAGAAGCTCCAACTAGACCGACAACACTTAAGAGGCCAATCCGGTGTGTCTTCGGAGTGCTTTGCTTCGGGGCAAATTTTCAAGAATTCCACTTGTTCGGATCCCGATTTGAAAGAAATTAACATCGAGCTAAATCGATCAAAGAAGCTCCAACTAGACCGACAACACTTAAGAGGCCAATCCGGTGTGTCTTCGGAGTGCTTCGCTTCGGGGCAAACTTTCATGAAATCCACTTGTTCGGATCCCGATTTGAAAGAAATTAACATCGAGCGTTAATCGATCAAAGAAGCTCCAACTAGACCGACAACACTTAAAAGGCCAATCCGGTGTGTCGTCGGGGAGTTTCGCTTCGGGGCAAACTTTCATGAAATCCACTTGTTCGGATCCCGATATGAAATAAATGAACATCAGAGCGAAATCGACCGAAAGAAGCTCCAACAAGACCGACAACACTTAAGAGGCCAATCCGGTGTGTCTTTAGAGTCTTTCGCTTCGGGGCAAATTTTCATGAATTCCACTTGTTTGGATCCAGATATGAAAGAAATTAACATCAGAGCGAAATCGACCGAAAGAAGCTCCAACAAGACCGACAACACTTAAGAGGCCAATCTGGTGTGTCTCCGGAGTGCTTCGCTTTGGGGCAAACTTTCATGAAATCCACTTGTTCGGATCCTCATTTGAAGGAAATTAACATCTGAGCTAAAATCGACCGAAAGAAGATCCAACAAGACCGACAACACATAAGAGGCCAATCCGGTGTGTCTTCGGAGTGTTTCGCTTCGTGGTAAACTTTCATGAAATCCACTTGTTCGGATCCAGATATGAAAGAAATTAACATCAGAGCGAAATCAACCGAAAGAAGATCCAACAAGACCGACAACCCTTAAGAGGCCAATCCGGTGTCGGGGCAAACTTTCAAGAAATCCACTTGTTCGGATCCCGATATGAAAGAAATTAACATCGGAGCGAAATCTTCCGAAAGAAGCTCCAACAAGACAGACAACACTTAAGAGGCCAATCCGGTGTGTCTTCGGAGTGCTTCGCTTCGGGGAAAACTTTCATGCAATCCACTTGTTTGGATCTCGATATGAAAGGAATTAACATCAGAGCGGAATCGACCGAAAGAAGCTCCAACAAGACCGACAACACATAAGAGGCCAATCCGTGTGTCTTGAGTGCTTCGCCCGAGGCAAACATTCATGAAATCCACTTGTTCGGATCCAAACATGAAAGAAATTAACATCGAGCTTAAATCTTCCAAAGAAGCTCCAACTAGACGACAACACTTAAGAGGCCAATCCGGTGTGTCTTCGGAGTGCTTCGCTTCGGGGCAAACATTCATGCAATCCACTTGTTCGGATCCCGATATGAAAGGAATTAACATCAGAGTGGAATCGACCGAAAGAAGCTCCAACAAGACCGACAACACTTAAGAAGCCAATCCGGTGTGTCTTCGGAGTGCTTCGCTTCGGGTTAAACTTTCATGAATTCCACTTGTTTGGATCCCGATTTGAATTAAATTAACATAAGTGCGAAATAGATCGAAAGAAGCTCCAACAAGACCGACCACACTTAACAAGCCAATCCGAGTGTGTCTTGAGTGTTTCGCATTCCGGCAAACTTTCATGAAATCCACTTGTTCGGATCCCGATATGAAAGAAATTAACATCGAGCTTAAATCGACCAAAGAAGCTCCAACAAGACCGAACAACACTTAAGAGGCCAATCTTGTGTGTTCCTGAGTGCTTCGCCGGGCAAACTTTCATGAAATCCACTTGTTCGGATCATGATTTGAAGGAAATTAACATCGAGTTTAAATCGACCGAAAGAAGCTCCAACAAGACCGACAACACTTAAGAGGCCAATCCGGTGTGTCTTGAGTGTTTTCTTAGGGCAAACTTTCATGAAATCCACTTGTTGGATCCCGATATGAAAGAAATTAACATCAGAGCGAATCGACGAAAGAAGCTCCAACAAGACCGACAACACTTAAGAGGCCAATCCGGTGTGTCTTCGGAGTGCTTCGCTTCGGGGCAAACTTTAATGAATTCCACTTGTTTGGATCCCGATTTGAATTAAATTAACATCAGAGCGAAATCGATCGAAAGAAGCTCCAACTAGACCGACAACACTTAAGAGGCCAATCCGGTTTGTCTTCGGAGTGCTTCGCTTCGGGGCAAACTTTCATGAAATCCACTTGTTCGGATCCCGATATGAAATAAATTAACATCAGAGCGAAATCGACCGAAAGAAGCTCCAACAATACCGACAACACTTAAGAGGCCAATCCGGTGTGTCTTCGGAGTGCTTTGCTTCGGAGCAAATTTTCAAGAATTCCACTTGTTCGGATCCCGATTTGAAAGAAATTAACATCAGAGCGAAATCGACCGAAAGAAGCTCCAACTAGACCGACAACACTTAATTGGCCAATCCGGTGTGTCTTCGGAGTGCTTCGCTTTGGGGCAAACTTTCATGAAATCCACTTATTCGGATCCCGATTTGAATGAAATTAAAATCAGAGCGCAATCGACCGAAAGAAGCTCCAACTAGACCGACAACACTTAAAAGGCCAATCCGGTGTGTCGTCGGGGAGTTTCGCTTCGGGGCAAACTTTCATGAAATCCACTTGTTCGGATCCCGATATGAAATAAATGAACATCAAAGCGAAATCGACCGAAAGAAGCACCAACAAGACCGACAACACTTAAGAGGCCAATCCGGTGTGTCTTTAGAGTCTTTCGCTTCGGGGCAAATTTTCAAGAATTCCACTTGTTTGGATCCCGATATGAAAGAAATTAACATCAGAGCGAAATCGACCGAAAGAAGCTCCAATAAGACCGACAACACTTAAGAGGCCAATCTAGTGTGTCTTCGGAGTGCTTCGCTTTGGGGCAAACTTTCATGAAATCCACTTGTTCGGATCCTCATTTGAAGGAAATTAACATCTGAGCGAAATCGACCGAAAGCAGATCCAACAAGACCGACAACACTTAAGAGGCCAATCCGGTGTGTCTTCGGAGTGTTTCGCTTCGTGGTAAACTTTCATGAAATCCACTTGTTCGGATCCAGATATGAAAGAAATTAACATCAGAGCGAAATCAACCGAAAGAAGATCCAACAAGACCGACAACCCTTAAGAGGCCAATCCGGTGTGTCTTCGGAGTGCTTCTCTTCGGGGCAAACTTTCATGAAATCCACTTGTTCGGATCCCGATATGAAAGAAATTAACATCGGAGCGAAATCTTCCGAAAGAAGCTCCAACAAGACAGACAACACTTAAGAGGCCAATCCGGTGTGTCTTCGGAGTGCTTCGCTTCGGGGAAAACTTTCATGCAATCCACTTGTTTGGATCTCGATATGAAAGGAATTAACATCAGAGCGGAATCGACCGAAAGAAGCTCCAACAAGACCGACAACACATAAGAGGCCAATCCGGTGTGTCTTCGGAGTGCTTCGCTCCGAGGCAAACATTCATGAAATCCACTTGTTCGGATCCAAACATGAAAGAAATTAACATCGGAGCGAAATCTTCCGAAAGAAGCTCCAACTAGACAGACAACACTTAAGAGGCCAATCCGGTGTGTCTTCGGAGTGCTTCGCTTCGGGGCAAACATTCATGCAATCCACTTGTTCGGATCCCGATATGAAAGGAATTAACATCAGAGTGGAATCGACCGAAAGAAGCTCCAACAAGACCGACAACACTTAAGAAGCCAATCCGGTGTGTCTTCGGAGTGCTTCGCTTCGGGTTAAACTTTCATGAATTCCACTTGTTTGGATCCCGATTTGAATTAAATTAACATAAGTGCGAAATAGATCGAAAGAAGCTCCAACTAGACCGACCACACTTAACAAGCCAATCCGGAGTGTCGTCGGAGTGTTTCGCTCCGGGGCAAACTTTCATGAAATCCACTTGTTCGGATCCCGATATGAAAGAATTTAACATCAGAGCGAAATCGACCGAAAGAAGCTCCAACAAGACGAACAACACTTAAGAGGCCAATCTTGTGTGTCTCCGGAGTGCTTCGCTTCGGGGCAAACTTTCATGAAATCCACTTGTTCGGATCATGATTTGAAGGAAATTAACATCAGAGCGAAATCGACCGAAAGCAGCTCCAACAAGACCGACAACACTTAAGAGGCCAATCCGGTGTGTCTTCAGAGTGTTTCTCTTCCGGGTAAACTTTCATGAAATCCACTTGTTCGGATCCAGATATGAAAGAAATTAACATCAGAGCGAAATCGACCGAAAGAAGATCCAACAAGACCGACAACCCTTAAGAGGCCAATCCGGTGTGTCATCGGAGTGCTTCGCTTCGGGGCAAACTTTCATGAAATCCACTTGTTCGGATCCCGATATGAAAGAAATTAACATCGGAGCGAAATCTTCCGAAAGAAGCTCCAACTAGACAGACAACACTTAAGAGGCCAATCCGGTGTGTCTTCGGAGTGCTTCACTTCGGGGCAAACTTTCATGCAATCCACTTGTTCGGATCCCGATATGAAAGGAATTAACATCAGAGCGGAATCGACCGAAAGAAGCTCCGACAAGACCGACAACACATAAGAGGCCAATCCGGTGTGTCTTCGGAGTGCTTCGCTTCGGGGCAAACTTTCATGAAATCCACTTGTTCGGATCGAAATATGAAAGAAATAAACATCGCATCGAAATCTTCCGAAAGAAGCTCCAACCAGACTGACAACACTTAAGAGGCCAATCCGGTGTGTCTTCGGAGCGCTTCGCTTCGGGGCAAACATTCTTGCAATCCACTTGTTCGGATCCCGATATGAAAGGAATTAACATCAGAGCGGAATCGACCGAAAGAGGCTCCAACAAGACCGACAACACTTAAGAAGCCAATCCGGTGTGTCTTCGGAGTGCTTCGCTTCGGTGCAAACTTTCATGAAATCCACTAGTTCGGATCCCGATATGAAAGAAATTATCATCAGAGCGGAATCGACCGAAAGAAGCTCCAACAAGACCGACAACACTTAAGAGGCCAATCCGGTGTGTCTTTGGAGTGCTTCGCTTCGGGGCAAACTTTAATGAATTCCACTTGTTTGGATCCCGATTTGAATTAAATTAACATCAGAGCGAAATCGATCGAAAGAAGCTCCAACTAGACCGACAACACTTAAGAGGCCAATCTGGTTTGTCTTCGAGTGCTTCGCTTCGGGGCAAACTTTCATGCAATCCACTTGTTTGGATCCCGATATGAAAGAAATTAACATCAAAGCGGAATCGACCGAAAGAAGCTCCAACAAGACCGACAACACTTAAGAGGCCAATCCGGTGTGTCTTCGGAGTGCTTCGCTTCAGGGCAAACTTTAATGAATACAACTTGTTTGGATCCCGATTTGAATTAAATTAACATCAGAGCGAAATCGACCGAAAGAAGCTCTAACTGGACCGACAACACTTAAGAGGTCAATCCGGTGTGTCGTCGGAGAGTTTCGCTTCGGGGCAAACTTTCATGAAATCCACCTGTTCGGATACCGATATGAAACAAATTGACATCAGGGCGAAATCGACCGAAAGAAGCTCCAACAAGACCGACAACACTTAAGAGGCCAGTCCGGTTTGTCTTCGGAGTGTTTCGCTTCGGGGCAAACTTTCATGAAATCCACTTGTTCGGATCCCGATTTGAAAGAAATTAAAATCAGAGCGCATCGACCGAAAGAAGCTCCAACTAGACCGACAACACTTAAAAGGCCAATCCGGTGTGTCGTCGGGGTGCTTCGCTTCGGGGCAAACTTTCATGAAATACACTCGTTCGGATCCCGATATGAAATAAATTAACATCAGAGCAAAATCGACCGAAAGAAGCTCCAACAATACCGACAACACTTAAGAGGCCAATCCGGTGTGTCTTCGGAGTGCTTTGCTTCGGGGCAAATTTTCAAGAATTCCACTTGTTCGGATCCCGATTTGAAAGAAATTAACAACAGAGCGAAATCGACCGAAAGAAGCTCCAACTAGACCGACAACACTTAATTGGCCAATCCGGTGTGTCTTCGCAGTGCTTCGCTTTGGGGCAAACTTTCATGAAATCCACTTATTCGGATCCCGATTTGAATGAAATTAAAATCAGAGCGCAATCGACCGAAAGAAGCTCCAACTAGACCGACAACACTTAAAAGGCCAATCCGGTGTGTCGTCGGAGAGTTTCGCTTCGGGGCAAACTTTCATGAAATCCACTTGTTCGGATCCCGATATGAAACAAATTAACATCAGAGCGAAATCGACCGAAAGAAGCTCCAACAAGACCGACAACACTTAAGAGGCCAATCCGGTGTGTCTTCGGAGTGTTTCGCTTCGGGGCAAATTTTCATGAATTCCACTTGTTTGGATCCCGATATGAAAGAAATTAACATCAGAGCGAAATCGACCGAAAAAAGATCCAACTAGACCGACAACACTTAATAGGCCAATCCGGTGTGTCTTCGGAGTGCTTCGCTTCGGGGCAAACTTTCATGAAATCCACTTGTTCGGATCCCGATTTGAAAGAAATTAACATCAGAGCGCAATCGACCGAAAAGAAGCTCCAACAAGACCGACAACACTTAAGAGGCCAATCCGGTGTGTCTTCGGAGTGCTTCGCTTCGGGGCAAACTTTCATGAATTCCACTTGTTCGGATCAAGATATGAAAGAAATTAACATCAGAGCGAAATCGACCGAAAGAAGCTCCAACAAGACCGACAACACTTAAGAGGCCAATCTAGTGTGTCTTCGGAGTGCTTCGCTTCGGGGCAAACTTTCATGAAATCCACTTGTTCGGATCCCGATTTGAAAGAAATTAACATCAGAGCGAAGTCGACCGAAAGAAACTCCAATAAGACCGACAACACTTAAGAGGCCAATCCGGCGTGTCTTCGGAGTGTTTCGCTTCAGTGTAAACATTCACGAAATCCACTTGTTCGGATCCTGATATGAAAGAAATTAACATCAAAGCGGAATCGACCGAAAGAAGCTCCAACAAGACCGACAACACTTAAGAGGCCAATCCGGTGTGTCTTCGGAGTGCTTCGCTTCGGGGCAAACTTTAATGAATACCACTTGTTTGGATCCCGATTTGAATTAAATTAAAATCAGAGCGAAATCGACCGAAAGAAGCTCTAACTAGAACGACAACACTTAAGAGGCCAATCCGGTGTGTCGTCGGAGAGTTTCACTTCGGGGCAAACTTTCATGAAATCCACCTGTTCGGGTACCGATATGAAACAAATTGACATCAGAGCGAAATCGACCGAAAGAAGCTCCAACAAGACCGACAACACTTAAGAGGCCAATCCGGTTTGTCTTCGGAGTGTTTCGCTTCGGGGCAAACATTCATGCAATCCATTTGTTCGGATCCCGATATGAAAGGAATTAACATCAGAGTGGAATCGACCGAAAAAAGCGCCAACAAGACCGACAACACTTAAGAAGCCAATCCGGTGTGTCTTCGGAGTGCTTCGCTTCGGGGCAAACTTTCATGAATTCCACTTATTTGGATCCCGATTTGATAATAACATAAGTGCGAAATAGATCGAAAGAAGCTCCAACTAGACCGACCACACTTAAGAGGCCAATCCGGTGTGTCGTCGGAGTGTTTCTCTTCGTGCCAAACTTTCATGAAATCCACTTGTTCGGCTCCCGATATCAAAGAAATTAACATCAGAGCGAAATCGACCGAAAGAAGCTCCAACAAGACCGACAACACTTAAGAGGCCAATCTGGTGTGTCTCCGGAGTGCTTCGCTTTGGGCCAAACTTTCGTGAAATCCACTTGTTCGGATCCTGATTTGAAGGAAATTATCATTAGAGCGGAATCGACCGAAAGAAGCTCCAACAAGACCGACAACACTTAAGAGGCCAATCCGGTGTGTCTTCGGAGTGCTTCGCTTCGGGGCAAACTTTAATGAATTCCACTTGTTTGGATCCCGATTTGAATTAAATTAACATCAGAGCGAAATCGATCGAAAGAAGCTCCAACTAGACCGACAACACTTAAGAGGCCAATCCGGATTGTCTTCGGAGTGCTGATGAGGACATCCCAACCAAGGATACAACCGCTGCCCCTTCTTCCCCTTCGACCACTACTTCATCCCCGACCGTCGCTGTTTTGGCCGCTACTTCATCTTCGATGCTTGGAGGGCTTAATCCGGAAGCAAGGCCTTTCCACCCACCTTTGCTGGACCAGCACGTCAAGATCATCCACCTAGGACAGCCCACGCGCCAAGGAAGGCCCAAGATCAAGCCCAATTCGTCCACAACTCCGGTTCGGCCATCCAGGAGCAGCAGTACTTCAAACGGACATAACTTGGGTTCTCGGACTCCGTTTCTAGTGTGCGACCACTCGTTTGAAAGCTATCGAGATAACCTTTCTAATGGGTCTTGTCCCATGGCCAAATTCCTTGCGGAGCGACAGGAAATCACAAAACAATCTCACGGGACAGAAATCCCGGGTGCTGCGCCACCTTTCTTTTGGGCCCAAGGCCCATGTATCTTAGGGTTTTGGTGGGCACCGCAGTTTTGGCTGCCCTACACCTCCTGGCGCCAGATATATGTGGCCGCCGCTTGCTTTTTTTTCGTTGAGGTTTTGTTTGTGTTTGGTAGACCCGCAGGCGTCCCTCCTCAAGGCTTATGCTGCGTGTCGACTAGACCGCCTAACCGAGAAAACAGAACCTCAACTTGTTTCTTTTGATTTCAATACTACCCTTTCAGATTGCTTCATACTTTGTTCTTATGGTTCTCGATTTCTTGCAGAACAATTGATCGATTGGATCTTGTATCCGTGTGGATTGGCATTGCGATTGTGAATCTCCCGACCTGCTGGTTAGAAGCCCTAAATTCGGTGCCATCAAACCCCCAAATCGACGTATCATCATCTCACCGAAAGATCGGGATCCCCGTCCCCATCAAGTGGTATCAGAGCTCAAGGTTGCTCGGTGAGATTTCCCCTCAATTCTGATTTTTTTTTCACCTAGAGTCCAGAAAAGAACCACAAAAAAAATAGTAGATTGGTTTTCTATCCGAGCCAATTTGTGCCCTAACTTTTTCTACTTGTTCTTGGTTTGTTGAATCGTCGGATGCATAATTGTGTCTTTGCTGGTTTTAGAGTCTAGTTCCTTTAGAGTTTCGAGTTCTATTCACGTAATTGTCATAGTGTTTTTCGCTCATCGTGTTCCTTTGTGCCATCGCCACCATCTCGCCGTCGCTAACAACAAGCGCTGCAGCCCCAAACCAACCATATCACAATACTTTACCTTCCAAAAATAGTGGATCGGTTCCAAGAATAGCAGATTGGTTTCCAAAATTTTTGGTTGATCTTCACCAAAAATAGCGGATTGGTTTCTTGTAAGAGTTTCACAATTTCCACCTGCCAAAACACCTCCACATCCACCTGCCGAGCCCCACCACTTCCCCAACTCAGCCAAGCCCAAAAAGGAAACTCCAAAACCTACTCCAATTCGTTCTCGCGTGCAATTTTGTGACTGCTGCAATAAAATAGTCATAACTTCTGCCACTTAACTCGGATTTGGACGTTCTTGGACTCGTTCAAAGATTACGAAATTTCCTATCAGATCCAACTTTGTCTTGGACAAATTAGATATTTCCAAATTCGGCCTTTAACAGTGAGAAAAGTTGCAATCTTTGTCGCTGATTTTTGATCCACCGCAAAAACAAAAAAAAAGTGTGTGTGGTGAGTGTTGCTTGGGAGTCTCCTTTGAGTCTGTTATTCAGTTTTAGGGCTCCCACAAAAAAATGAAAAAAAAAAAATCAAAAAAGAAAAGAAAAGAGAGGAGCCCTAGCTGCTTGCTTTGTGTTGTGGTCGTTCTCATTGCATCTCTGTGGCATCGTTGGTGTTTAGGCTCGCGTCTCTAGCACGCCTAGCCTAGGACCAAAGACTGCATCGATTGTGAATGACTTTTCACCTTACTTTGGTTCAAGGGTACTAGTTCCTCCTTTGCTACATATTATTGCCTGTCCAAGCTCCACCATCTTCTAACCATACAGGGTTCTGGAATTTGCAATCGCTGCCACATCGAGGATTTGTAAGAACTTGGTAGAAGCTTGAGCGTGTGTGAGGCTTGCCCATTCATACACCTAGTTGTTCATAGGAGCTTTCATATCTGTGTGAAGTTTTTTGTTTCTACTAACTATGGCAGGTATTCCAAGCAATCATGGGAGCAACGATGGCAGTGGGAATGAACGTGAGGACGCCATCACACCCAAAGAACGGCGTTGGGTCACTCATTTCAACAGGCTGCACAATCAGCATGAGATGCGAACTCGTGACACTCTTGATGCGATTCAGCGCAGCTTGGCACCCTCATCGAAGCTTCAAGCACAGCTAGCACAACTTCTTCAAGGTGCTGCCCCAATGGTGCCGCTGGTCATGCTTTGGGCTAACGCGGCGCTTCCACCGGTTGTTCCTGCTCCTTCAAACGAGGTGGATCAAGAGGAGAACAACTACGCCGCCGATATCGAGGACGACAACAAAGTTGAACATGCACAACGCATCGAGCTCATCGTCGACTCCGCAATAATAGACAAGGTATGGCTAGAAATCAGCATGCTCAAAGGGAAGAACGTGATGATTCTATGACAAAATGAAATTTACTATGCTTCCTTTTGATGGTACTTATAATCCCGATACTTATCTAGATTGGGAGTTGGCGGTAGATCAAAATTTTCGTGCTATGACTTCTCTCGAGCGAGAAGGGTTCATGTTGCCACTAGTGAATTTCTTGGTTTTGCATCTATTTGGTGGCAAGAACTTTGTAGGGCCAACCGTGATGTACCTACAACATGGGATGGGTTGAAGCGTGTCATGAGGGCTAGATTTGTTCCTACATATTATGCTCGTGATTTATTGAATAAGATGCGGCGCTTTAATCAAGGTGATAAAACGGTTGAGGAATATTATCAGGAAATGCAAATTGGCATGTTGCGCTGTGGGATAGAAGAGGGAGAAGATGCAAAAATGGCTAGGTTCTTGGGTGGGCTTAACCGAGAGATACAGGATATACTTGATTATAAAGAATACAATTCTATCACTGCTTGTACCATCTTGCTTTGAAAGCGAAAGGGAAGTGCAGGGTCGACGATCGACAACGCGAGGTAATCTTGGAGGCTCTTCCACATCCAAGTCGGTCCAGATCCATTCCAAGACTTCATCTTCCATACCGGACGGTACCTACACCCGCAGATTCCAATTACTTCGACGCCATCACGATTCCGAGGCAAACAAGTCACCACCCTTCAAGCACCCGCCAAGAGTGCTTCCTCGCTTGCTTCCACCGGATTTAACGCGGAAACACAATGCTTTCGATGCAAAGGAATGGGGCACGGATGCGAGACCGCCCTAATCAACGTGTTTCTAATAATCGAGAAATGGTGAGTACACTAGTGCTAGTGACATTGATGAAAATGAATATGCTCTTGTTGCCACTAACATCTGCAGCGCCGTAAGAAGTGATTATCACTTCGCGGCATCCGAGAAATATCCGCTCTTGTTGTCACATCGGTACTTAGCGCGACAAACTTGCACGCGATGAACAAAATCAACGCCATACTATCTTTCGGATAAGGTGTGTGGTGAATGAGCTATTTGTGCATGTCATTGTTGATGGAGGTAGCTGCAACAATCTTTGTAGTATAGACATGGTCGAGAAGCTTGGCTTGACCACAAATCCACTTCTCAACAATACGAAATTGAATGGCTCAATTCCAATGGCAAGGTTCAGTAACTAAAACTGTTCAAGTACCTATCTCGATTGGTTCTTATCATGATAATGTTGTTTATGATGTTGTACCCATGGATGCTTGCTCTCTTTTATTGGGTAGACCTTGGATCTATGATATGGATGCTATACATCATGGTAGGACCAATGAGTATACTTTCTTGTATAAAGGAAATAAAATTGTTTTGAAACCTATGAGCCCAACTCGAACCGAGAAGCATTGATGTTAAACGAGCTCAAAGTGAAAAAAAGAAGAGGGTGGAATTCAAAGTGTAGCTAGTAATCAATCCATTCAACTACACCAGTTGCTCAAAAACCTGATCTTAAGTTGAAGGGTAAAGTATTGTTAGCTACAAAAGTTCTCTCACAAGATAACAAGGATAGTATAGAACTATTGCCAATATCTGTTATTTTGCCTCCTGTTGTCACTAACCTTTTGCAGAGCATGGGAAGGAGTCGAGGATGACTCCAATTCAAGAAGGAGGATGATGAGGACATCCCAACCAAGGATACAACCGCTGCCCTTCTTCCCCACGACCACTACTTCATCCCCGACCGTCGCTGTTTCGCCGCTACTTCATCTTCGATGCTTGGAGGGCTTAATCCGAAGCAAGGCCTTTCCACCCACCTTTGCTGGACCAGCACGCCAAGATCATCCACCGAGGACAGCCCACGCGCCAAGGAAGGCCCAAGATCAAGCCCAATTCGTCCACAACTCCGGTTCGGCCATCCAGGAGCAGCAGTACTTCAAACGGACATAACTTGGGTTCCCGGACTCCGTTTCTAGTGTGCGACCACTCGTTTGAAAGCTATCGAGATAACCTTTCTAATGGATCTGGTACCATGGCCAAATTCCTTGCGGAGCGACAGGAAATCACAAAACAATCTCACGGGACAGAAATCCCGGGTGCTGCGCCACCTTTCTTTTGGGCCCAAGGCCCATGTATCTTAGGGTTTTGGTGGGCACCGCTGTTTTGGCTGCCCTACACCTCCTGGCCGCCGCTATATATGTGGCTGCCGCCGCTCTTTTTTGTTGAGGTTTTGTTTGTGTTTGGTAGACCCCGTGTGCGTCCCTCCTCGCGTTTGCGCGTGTCGACTAGACCGCCCGAACCGAGAAAACAGAACCTCAACTTGTTTCTTTTGATTTCAATACTACCCTTTCAGATTGCTTCATACTTTGTTCTTATGGGTTCTCGATTTCTTGCAGGAACAATTGATCGATTGATCTTGTATCTGTGTGGATTGGCATTGCGATTGTGAATCTCCCGACCGCCGGATAGAAGCCCTAAATTCGTGTCATCAAACCCCCAAATCGACGTATCATCATCTCACCGAAAGATCGGGATCCCCGTCCCCATCAAGTGCTTAGCTTCGGGGCAAACTTTCATGCAATCCACTTGTTCGGATCCCCATATGAAAGAAATTAACATCAAAGCGAATCGATCAAAGAAGCTCCAACAAGACCGACAACACTTAAGAGGCCAATCCGTGTGTCTTTGAGTGCTTCGCCGGGCAAACTTTAATGAATACCACTTGTTTGGATCCCGATTTGAATTAAATTAACATCGAGCTAAATCGATCGAAGAAGCTCTAACTAGACCGACAACACTTAAGAGGCCAATCCGGTGTGTCGTCGGAGAGTTTCGCTTCGGGGCAAACTTTCATGAAATCCACCTGTTCGGATACCGATATGAAACAAATTGACATCAGAGCGAAATCGACCGAAAGAAGCTCCAACAAGACCGACAACACTTAAGAGGCCAATCCGGTTTGTCTTCGGAGTGTTTCGCTTCGGGGCAAACTTTCATGAAATCCACTTGTTCAGATCCCGATTTGAAAGAAATTAACATCAGAGCGAAATCGTCCGAAAGAAGCTCCAACAATACCGACAACACTTAAGAGGCCAATCCGGTGTGTCTTCGGAGTGCTTTGCTTCGGGGCAAAGTTTCAGGAAATCCACTTGTTCGGATCCCGATATGAAACAAATTAACATCAGAGCGAAATCGACCGAAAGAAGCTCCAACAATACCGACAACACTTAAGAGGCCAATCCGTGTGTCTTCGAGTGTTTCGCCGGGCAAATTTTCATGAATTCCACTTGTTCAGATCCCGATATGAAAGAAATTAACATCGAGCGTTAATCGATCAAAGAAGCTCCAACTAGACCGACAACACTTAAAAGGCCAATCCGGTGTGTCGTCGGGGAGTTTCGCTTCGGGGCAAACTTTCATGAAATCCACTTGTTCGGATCCCGATATGAAATAAATGAACATCGTATGAAATCGACCGAAAGAAGCTCCAAGAAGACCGACAACACTTAAGAGGCCAATCCGTGTGTCTTCGTGAGTCTTTCGCCGGGCAAATTTTCATGAATTCCACTTGTTTGGATCCCGATATGAAAGAAATTAACATCAGAGTGAAATCGACCGAAAAAAGATCCAACTAGACCGACAACACTTAATTGGCCAATCCGGTGTGTCTTCGGAGTGCTTCGCTTCGGGGCAAACTTTCATGAAATCCACTTGTTCGGATCCCGATTTGAATGAAATTAACATCAGAGCGCAATCGACCGAAAGAAGCTCCAACAAGACCGACAACACTTAAAAGGCCAATCCGGTGTGTCGTAAATGGGAGTTTTGCTTCAGGGCAAACTTTCATGAAATCCACTTGTTCGATCCCGATATGAAATAAATGAACATCGAGCGAAATCGACCAAAAAAGCTCCAACAAGACCGACAACACTTAAGAGGCCAATCCGTGTGTCTTGAGTCTTTCGCCGGGCAAATTTTCATGAATTCCACTTGTTTGGATCCCGATATGAAAGAAATTAACATCGAGCTAAATCGATCAAAAAGATCCAACTAGACCGACAACACTTAATTGGCCAATCCGTGTGTCTTGAGTGCTTCGCCGGTGCAAACTTTCATGAAATCCACTTGTTCGATCCCGATTTGAAAGAAATTAAAATCGAGCTTAATCGATCGAAAGAAGCTCCAACAAGACCGCAACACTAAAGAGGACAATCCGAGTGTCTTTGAGCGCTTTCGCGTGGTAAACTTTCATGAATTCCACTTGATCGGATCAAGATATGAAAGAAATTAACATCGAGCTTAAATCGACCAAAGAAGCTCCAATAAGACCGACAACAGTTAAGAGGCCAATCTAGTGTGTCTTCGGAGTGCTTCGCTTCGGGGCAAACTTTCATGAAATCCACTTGTTTGGATCCCGATTTGAAAGAAATTAACATCAGAGCGAAATCGACCGAAAGAAACTCCAACAAGACCGACAACACTTAAGAGGCCAATCCGGTGTGTCTTCGGAGTGTTTCGCTTCAGTGTAAACATTCATGAAATCCACTTGTTCGGATCCTGATTTGAAAGAAATTAACATTAGAGCGAAATCGACCGAAAGAAGATCCAACAAGACCGACAACCCTTAAGAGGCCTATCCGATGTGTCTTCAGAGTGCTTCGCTTCGGGGCAAACTTTCATGCAATCCACTTGTTCGGATCCCGATATGAAAGGAATTAACATCAGAGCGGAATCGACCGAAAGAAGCTCCAACAAGACCGACAACACTTAAGAAGTCAATCCGGTGTGTCTTCGGAGTGCTTCGCTTCGGGGCAAACTTTTTGAATTCCAGTTATTTGGATCCCGATTTGAATTAAATTAACATAAGTGCGAAATAGATCGAAAGAAGCTCCAACTAGACCGACAACACTTAAGAGGCCAATCCGGTGTGTCGTCGGAGTGTTTCGCTTCGGGGCAAGCTTTCATGAAATCCACTTGTTCGGATCCCGATATGAAAGAAATTAACGCCGAGCGAATCGACCGAAAGAAGCTCCAACAAGACCGACAACACTTAAGAGGCCAATCCGGTGTGTCTTTGAGTGTTTCGCCGGGCAAATTTTCATGAATTCCACTTGTTTGGATCCCGATATGAAAGAAATTAACATCGAGAGAAATCGATCAAAGAAGCTCCAACTAGACCGACAACACTTAATAGGCCAATTCGTGTATCTTCTGAGTGCTTCGCCGTGCAAACTTTCATGAAATCCACTTGTTCGGATCCCGATTTGAAAGAAATTAACATCGAGCGTAATCGATCGAAAGAAGCTCCAACAAGACCGACAACACTTAAGAGGCCAATCCGGCGTGTCTTGAGTCTTTCGCCGGGCAAATTTTCATGAATTCCACTTGTTCGGATCCCGATATGAAAGAAATTAACATCGAGCGAAATCTCATCAAAAAGATCCAACTAGACCGACAACACTTAGTTGGCCAATCCGGTGTGTTCTGAGTGCTTCGCTTTGGTGCAAACTTTCATGAAATCCACTTGTTCGATCCCGATTTGAAAGAAATTAAAATCGAGCGAATCGATCGAAAGAAGCTCCAACAAGACCGCAACACTAAAGAGGACAATCCGAGTGTCTTGAGTGCTTCGCTCGGGGTAAACTTTCATGAATTCCACTTGATCGGATCAAGATATGAAAGAAATTAACATCGATCAAATCGACCAAAGAAGCTCCAATAAGACCGACAACACTTAAGAGGCCAATCTAGTGTGTCTTGAGTGCTTCGCCGGGCAAACTTTCATGAAATCCACTTGTTCGGATCCCGATTTGAAAGAAATTAACATCAGAGCAAAATCGACCGAAAGAAACTCCAACAAGACCGACAACACTTGAGAGGCCAATCCGGTGTGTCTTCGGAGTGTTTCGCTTCAGTGTAAACATTCATGAAATCCACTTGTTCTGATCCTGATTTGAAAGAAATTAACATTAGAGCGAAATCGACCGAAAGAAGATCCAACAAGACCGACAACCCTTAAGAGGCCGATCCGATGTGTCTTCGGAGTGCTTCGCTTCGGGGCAAACTTTCATGCAATCCACTTGTTCGGATCCCGATATGAAAGCAATTAACATCAGAGCGGAATCGACCGAAAGAAGCTCCAACAAGGCCGACAACACTTAAGAAGTCAATCCGGTGTGTCTTCGGAGTGCTTCGCTTCCGGGCAAACTTTCTGAATTCCAGTTGATTGGATCCCGATTTGAATTAAATTAACATAAGTGCGAAATAGATCGAAAGAAGCTCCAACTAGACCGACAACACTTAAGAGGCCAATCCGGTGTGTCGTCGGAGTGTTTCGCTTCGGGGCAAACGTTCATGAAATCCACTTGTTCGGATCCCGATTTGAAAGAAATTAACGCCGAGCGAATCGATCGAAAAGAAGCTCCAACAAGACCGACAACACTTAAGAGGCCAATCCGGTGTGTCTTCGGAGTGTTTCGCTTCGGGGCAAATTTTCATGAATTCCACTTGTTTGGATCCCGATATGAAAGAAATTAACATCAGAGAGAAATCGACCGAAACAAGCTCCAACTAGACTGACAACACTTAATAGGCCAATTCGTGTGTGTCTTGAGTGCTTCGCCGTGCAAACTTTCATGAAATCCACTTGTTCGGATCCCGATTTGAAAGAAATTAACATCAGAGCAGAATCGACTGAAAGAAGCTCCAACAAGACCGACAACACTTAAGAGGCCAATCCGGTGTGTCTTCAGAGTCTTTCGCTTCGGGGCAAATTTTCATGAATTCCACTTGTTCGGATCCCGATATGAAAGAAATTAACATCCGAGCGAAATCGATCGAAAAAAGTTCCAACTAGACCGACAACACTTAATTGGCCAATCCGGTGTGTCTTCGGAGTGCTTCGCTTTGGTGCAAACTTTCATGAAATCCACTTGTTCGGATCCCGATTTGAAAGAAATTAAAATCAGAGCGCAATCGACCGAAAGAAGCTCCAACAAGACCGACAACACTAAATAGGACAATCCGAAGTGTCTTCGGAGTGCTTCGCTTCGGGGTAAACATTCATGAATTCCACTTGATCGGATCAAGATATGAAAGAAATTAACATCAGAGCGAAATCGACCGAAAGAAGCTCCAAAAAGACCGACAACACTGAGAGGCCAATCTAGTGTGTCTTCGGAGTGCTTCGCTTCGGGGCAAACTTTCATGAAATCCACTTGTTCGGATCCCGATTTGAAAGAAATTAACATCAGAGCGAAATCGATCGAAAGAAACTCCAACAAGACCGACAACACTTAAGAGGCCAATCCGGTGTGTCTTCGGAGTGTTTCGCTTCAGTGTAAACATTCATGAAATCCACTTGTTCGGATCCTGATTTGAAAGAAATTAACATTAGAGCGAAATCGACCGAAAGAAGATCCAACAAGACCGACAACCCTTAAGAGGCCAATCCGATGTGTCTTCGGAGTGCTTCGCTTCGGGGCAAACTTTCATGCAATCCACTTGTTCGGATCCCGATATGAAAGGAATTAACATCAGAGCGGAATCGACCGAAAGAAGCTCCAACAAGGCCGACAACACTTAAGAAGTCAATCCGGAGTGTCTTCGGAGTGCTTCGCTTCGGGGCAAACTTTCTGAATTCCACTTGATTGGATCCCGATTTGAATTAAATTAACATAAGTGCGAAATAGATCCAAAGAAGCTCCAACTAGACCGACAACACTTAAGAGGCCAATCCGGTGTGTCGTTGAGTGTTTCGCCGGGCAAACTTTCATGAAATCCACTTGTTCGGATCCCGATATGAAAGAAATTAACGTCAGAGCGAAATCGACCGAAAGAAGCTCCAACAAGACCGACAACACATAAGAGGCCAATCCGGTGTGTCTTCGGAGTGCTTCGCTTCGGGGCAAATTTTCATGAATTCCACATGTTTGGATCCCGATATGAAAGAAATTAACATCAGAGAGAAATCGACCGAAAGAAGCTCCAACTAGACTGACAACACTTAATAGGCCAATTCGGAGTGTCTTCGGAGTGCTTCGCTTCGGTGCAAACTTTCATGAAATCCACTTGTTCGGATCCCGATTTGAAAGAAATTAACATCAGAGCAGAATCGACTGAAAGAAGTTCCAACAAGACCGACAACACTTAAGAGGCCAATCCGGTGTGTCTTCAGAGTCTTTCGCTTCGGGGCAAATTTTCATGAAATCCACTTGTTTGGATCCCGATTTGAAAGAAATTAACATCAGAGCGAAATCGACCGAAAGAAGCTCCAACTAGACCGACAACACTTAAGAGGCCAATCCGGTGTGTCTTCGGAGTGCTTCGCTTTGGTGCAAACTTTCATGAAATCCACTTGTTCGGATCCCGATTTGAAAGAAATTAAAATCAGAGCGCAATCGATCGAAAGAAGCTCCAACAAGACCGACAACACTAAAGAGGACAATCCGGAGTGTCTTCGGAGTGCTTCGCTTCGGGGTAAACTTTCATGAATTCCACTTGATCGGATCAAGATATGAAAGAAATTAACATCAGAGCGAAATCGACCGAAAGAAGCTCCAATAAGACCGACAACACTTGAGAGGCCAATCTAGTGTGTCTTCGGAGTGCTTCGCTTCGGGGCAAACTTTCATGAAATCCACTTGTTCGGATCCCGATTTGAAAGAAATTAAAATCAG
Source organism: Guadua angustifolia (assembly GCA_036346375.1). Taxonomy (NCBI): domain Eukaryota; kingdom Viridiplantae; phylum Streptophyta; class Magnoliopsida; order Poales; family Poaceae; genus Guadua; species Guadua angustifolia. The sequence continues at coordinate 39,438 of JAYEVE010001089.1, forward strand.
AGCGCAATCGATCGAAAGAAGCTCCAACAAGACCGACAACACTAAAGAGGACAATCCGGACTGTCTTCGGAGTGCTTCGCTTCGGGGTAAACTTTCATGAATTCCACTTGATCGGATCAAGATATGAAAGAGATTAACATCAGAGCGAAATCGACCGAAGGAAGCTCCAATAGGACCGACAACACTTAAGAGGCCAATCCGGTGTGTCTTCGGAGTGTTTCGCTTCGGGGCAAACTTTCATGAAATCCACTTGTTCGGATCCCGATATGAAAGGAATTAACATCAGAGCGGAATCGACCGAAAGAAGCTCCAACAAGGCCGACAACACTTAAGAAGTCAATCCGTGTGTCTTTGAGTGCTTCGCCGGGCAAACTTTCAATTCCACTTGTTTGGATCCCGATTTGAATTAAATTAACATAAGTGCGAAATAGATCGAAAGAAGCTCCAACTAGACCGACAACACTTAAGAGGCCAATCCGTGTGTCGCTTGAGTGTTTCGCTTCGGGCAAACTTTCATGAAATCCACTTGTTCGGATCCCGATATGAAAGAAATTAACGCCGAGCAAAATCGACCGAAAGAAGCTCCAACAAGACCGACAACACTTAAGAGGCCAATCCGGTGTGTCTTCGGAGTGTTTCGCTTCCGGGCAAATTTTCATGAATTCCACTTGTTTGGATCCCGATATGAAAGAAATTAACATCAGAGAGAAATCGACCGAAACAAGCTCCAACTAGACTGACAACACTTAATAGGCCAATTCGGTGTGTCTTCGGAGTGCTTCGCTTCGGTGCAAACTTTCATGAAATCCACTTGTTCGGATCCCGATTTGAAAGAAATTAACATCAGAGCAGAATCGACTGAAAGAAGCTCCAACAAGACCGACAACACTTAAGAGGCCAATCCGGTGTGTGTTCAGAGTCTTCGCCGGGCAAATTTTCATGAATTCCACTTGTTTGGATCCCGATATGAAAGAAATTAACATCAGAGCGAAATCGACCGAAAAAAGATCCAACTAGACCGACCACACTTAATTGGCCAATCCGGTGTGTCTTCGGAGTGCTTCGCTTTGGTGCAAACTTTCATGAAATCCACTTGTTCGGATCCCGATTTGAAAGAAATTAAAATCAGAGCACAATCGACCGAAAGAAGCTCCAACAAGACCGACAACACTAAAGAGGACAATCCGAAGTGTCTTCGGAGTGCTTCGCTTCGGGGTAAACTTTCATGAATTCCACTTGATTGGATCAAGATGTGAAAGAAATTAACATCGAGTTTAAATTGACCGAAAGAAGCTCCAAAAGACCGACAACACTTGAGAGCCCAATCTAGTGTGTCTTGAGTGCTTCGCCGGGCAAACTTTCATGAAATCCACTTGTTCGGATCCCGATTTGAAAGAAATTAACATCAGAGCGGAATCGACCGAAAGAAACTCCAACAAGACCGACAACACTTAAGAGGCCAATCCGGTGTGTCTTCGGAGTGTTTCGCTTCAGTGTAAACATTCATAAAATCCACTTGTTCGGATCCTGATTTGAAAGAAATTAACATTAGAGCGAAATCGACCGAAAGAAGATCCAACTAGACCGACAACCCTTAAGAGGCCAATCCGATGTGTCTTGGGAGTGCTTCACTTCGGGGCAAATGATGAGGACATCACCAACACGGATACGACCAGCGTGACCGCTGCCCCTCCTTCCTCTCCGGCTTCGCCAATGACTACCGGCGCTGCTCCATCTTCGTCACAAATGATTGACACTGCGGGAACTTCGTCGCCGAGAAGCCTTAATCCAAAAGCTCGGCTATTCAAGCCCACATCAACAGACAAGGGCCTCAAGCACACACCCCCAGAACAGCCCACGCGTCAAGGAAGGCCCATATGGAAGCCCAAGATGCCAAAAGCCCGGTTCGGCCATCCAGCAGCATGCCAACTTCAAACGGGCATAACTTGGGCTCCGGACTCCGTTTTCAGCGTCGACCACCCGCTTGAAAGCTTAGGAGATAAGCTTTCCAATGGATCCAGCCCCACTTCCAAATTCACTCCAGAACGACGGGAAAATGAGGAACAATGTCACGGGCCAGAAATTCAGGGTGCTGCGTCACCTCACTTTTGGGCCTATGGCCCATGTATCTTAGGGTTTTGGTGGCCACCACCCTTTTGGCTGCCCTACACCTCCTGGCCGCCGCTATATATGTGGTCGCCACCGTTTCTTTACGCTTAGGTTTTGTTGTGTTTTGGTAGACCCCTTGTGCGTCCCTCCTCGTGTTCGCGTGTGTCGACTAGACCACCCGTGACGAGAAACAGAACCTCACCTTTGTATCTTTGAGATTACTGGATTGAAATTGCTCTCACCTTGTTCTTGCTTGTTCTCGGTTGCAGCAGGTACAAGGATCGATCGGGTCTTGATTCGGTTGATCGCCTCGTGTGGTGACTTTGCGATTGTTCGGTTGCTGATCCCGTGGATTGGTAGCGTCGTCACTACACCAAATCGACGTATCGTTCTCATCAGAAGATCGGGGCGACCCCCGTGCACATCAAGTGGTATCAGAGCGACGGTTGCCTGGTGAGAACACCCTTATCTTTGTTTAGTTCGTCTTGTTCGTCCTAGAGTCCAGAAAAATAGCCCAAAAAAAATCTGTTCGTCGTGTGTTTCATCTAATCCGAGCCCCTTTTGGCCTTTACTATTACTACCTAGTTTAATTCTTGTTGAATTTGCGTTGCATCGTCGTGTCGTTGCTGGTCTTAGTGTTTTGATCTTTAGAGTTTCGAGTTCTTGTCACGTTCTTGTCACCGAGTTGAACTCCATCACGTCGCCGCGTCCAATTCGGATCCTCCTCTGTCCAGTTCGGTATTTTGGTCATAACTCCCTCATACGAACTCGGATTTTGCTGTTCTTATACTTTCCTGAAAGCTTGAGAAATTCTCTACAACTTTGTCCATTGTGAAACTTTCCAAAAACATCGTCTTCTTGCCCAAAATCCCGTCGGATTGGAATCTGTTTTCGTCCTGGATTTTCTGAGCAGTCTGTATTTCGGGGTCAATATCTCTGGCTTCCCTTATCCAAAATAGACTTTCCATATATGCAAATTGATCAGCTCGAGAAGATCTACAACTTTCCAGTTATATTTTTTTGCATTAGAAGCCAGTAAAAACCTGAAAACAGCGTTTGAAGTTTCTGCATAGTAGATCTGTTTTGCAGCAGGAAAAATTTTGAGTTGTAATTCATCATATGTGCCACTTTGATATAAAAGGAAGAAAAAAAAAAAAAAAAGGCAAGTGCATATAAAAGAGCCGCACTAAAAGGTGGAAAAAGAAGCCCTAGCTATTTGCTTGTGTGCTGTGGTCATTCCGGTTGCTGTTTCTGTGACTTCATTGGTGTCCAGGCTCGCGTCTCTAGTACGGTCTAGCCTAGGACCAGCAAAATACCGCCGTTGAATGTTCTTTCAACTTGTTTTTTTAGTGTGGTTCTAGTTTATCCTTTGCTACATATTATACCTATCCAAGCTCCACCTACTATTAACCACAGGAGAAGCACCTTGCAATCACTTTGTCACCCCTGAGTGCAGATTACGATCATCCACCGATTGAAACTTGAAAAGCTGCAGGGTAAGAACGGGTAAGAACTTGGTGTAAGCTTGAGCGTGTGAGATCCTCCACTGTCCACATATTAGTAGTTCATAGGAACTAATTCTCTTGTGAGTTCTCTGTTTGTTGCCCCTAACAATGGCAGGTTCACATAGCAAGACAACTTACGAGGATGATATTGAGGATTGTCCATGCTTGACAGAAAGAGAAAAGAAATACTGGCGAAAACTTAAGCGACTTGAGTCCCTGCAGAAATCAAAGGGTGAGACGGTCGAGCATGGGATTATCCCTTCGACCAAGAATGAGAACACACCACTGAAGAAAGATTTGAAGCCTACCTCACCCAAGAAGAAGGATAGTAAGTGTATTTCAATATGTAACGATAAGAACGTGCTTGCTACTCCTGCGACTAACCCTGTAGGCAAGAATGATCAAGATGGTGTGCACCTGAGTGCAGCAATGACGGACAACTACATGAGCCTCATGTCTCATCGCCTACTTAGTGCACCAGTGGAACATGCCAATAAAACTCAACGCAACAACTTATTCCAAACTAAGTTTGTTGTGCAAGAACGCGCGGTACACGTCATCATTGATGGAGGAAACTGTACCAACCTCGCAAGTCTACACATGGTCGAGAAACTTGGCTTGACCACGACCCCACTTCAGCAACCTTACTCAATGGAATGGTTCAACTCAATTGGTAAGGTTCAGGTAACACAAACTCTGCAAGTTCCTGCTCCATTGGTTCATACCATGAGCATGTTTGTTGTGATGTCATACCTATGGAATCATGTTCACTTTTATTAGGTAGACCTTGGTTATATGATGTTGATGCTATTCACTATGGTAGAACCAATCAATATACTTTCAAGTTTAATGGAAAGAAATTGGTTTTGAATCCAATGACTCCTGCTGAGCTAGCCAAAATTAATGCAAAAAGAACTAATGGTAAAGAACATGAGGATGACAAACTTGTTAGTGGAGTACAACAATCTAAACCAATGCTCAAGAAAGAAATTCTTTTAAATAAGATTGTTTCCTCACATGATATTGCTTTGCGACATCTGCTTCTTGCCTCCTGCTGCCACTAACATTTTGCAGATCATGAGAAGGAGTCGAGGACGACTCCAATTCAAGAAGGGGAGGATGATGAGGACATCACCAACACGGATACGACCAGCGTGACCGCTGCCCCTCCTTCCTCTCCGGCTTCGCCAATGACTACCGACGCTGCTCCATCTTCGTCACAAATGATTGACACTACGGGAACTTCGTCGCCGAGAGGCCTTAATCCAAAAGCTCGCTATTCAAGCCCACATCAACAGACAAGGGCCTCAAGCACACACCCCCAGAACAGCCCACGCGTCGAGGAAGGCCCATATGGAAGCCCAAGATGCCAAAAAACCCGGTTCGGCCATCCAGCAGCATGCCTACTTCAAACGGGCATAACTTGGGCTCCCGGACTCCGTTTTCAGCGCGCGATCACCCGTTTGAAAGCTTAGGATATAAGCTTTCCAACGGATCTAGCCCCACTTCCAAATTCACTCCAGAACGACGGAAAATGCGGAACAATGTCACGGGCCAGAAATTCAGGGTGCTCGTCACACTCACTTTTTAGCCTATGGCCCATGTATCTTAGGGTTTTGGTGGCCACCACCCTTTTGGCTGCCCTACACCTCCTGGCGCCGCTATATATGTGGTCGCCACCGTTTTTTACGCTTAGGTTTTGTTGTGTTTTGTAGACCCCTTGTGCATCCTCCTCGTGTTCGCGTGTGTCGACTAGACCACCCGTGACGAGAAACAGAACCTCACCTTTGTATCTTTGAGATTATTGGATTGAAATTGCTCTCACCTTGTTCTTGCTTGTTCTCGGTTGCAGCAGGTACAAGGATCGATCGGGTCTTGATTCGGTTGATCGCCTCGTGTGGTGACTTTGCGATTGTTCGGTTGCTGATCCCGTGGATTGGTAGCGTCGTCACTACACCAAATCGACGTATCGTTCTCATCAGAAGATCGGGCCGACCCCCGTGCACATCAGCAAACTTTCATGCAATCCACTTGTTCGGATCCCGATATGAAAGGAATTAACATCAGAGCGGAATCGACCGAAAGAAGCTCCAACAAGGCCGACAACACTTAAGAAGTCAATCCGATGTGTCTTCGGAGTGCTTCGCTTCGGGGCAAACTTTCTGAATTCCACTTGATTGGATCCCGATTTGAATTAAATTAACATAAGTGCGAAATAGATCCAAAGAAGCTCCAACTAGACCGACAACACTTAAGAGGCCAATCCGGTGTGTCGTCGGAGTGTTTCGCTTCGGGGCAAACTTTCATGAAATCCACTTGTTCGGATCCCGATATGAAAGAAATTAACGTCAGAGCGAAATCGACCGAAAGAAGCTCCAACAAGACCGACAACACATAAGAGGCCAATCCGGTGTGTCTTCGGAGTGCTTCGCTTCGGGGCAAATTTTCATGAATTCCACTTGTTTGGATCCCGATATGAAAGAAATTAACATTAGAGAGAAATCGACCGAAAGAAGCTCCAACTAGACTGACAACACTTAATAGGCCAATTCGGTGTGTCTTCGGAGTGCTTCGCTTTGGTGCAAACTTTCATGAAATCCACTTGTTCGGATCCCGATTTGAAAGAAATGAACATCAGAGCAGAATCGACTGAAAGAAGCTCCAACAAGACCGATAACACTTAAGAGGCCAATCCGGTGTGTCTTCAGAGTCTTTCGCTTCGGGGCAAATTTTCATGAAATCCACTTGTTTGGATCCCGATTTGAAAGAAATTAACATCAGAGCGAAATCGACCGAAAGAAGCTCCAACTAGACCGACAACACTTAAGAGGCCAATCCGGTGTGTCTTCGGAGTGCTTCGCTTTGGTGCAAACTTTCATGAAATCCACTTGTTCGGATCCCGATTTGAAAGAAATTAAAATCAGAGCGCAATCGATCGAAAGAAGCTCCAACAAGACCGACAACACTAAAGAGGACAATCCGGAGTGTCTTCGGAGTGCTTCGCTTCGGGGTAAACTTTCATGAATTCCACTTGATCGGATCAAGATATGAAAGAAATTAACATCGAGCGTAAATCGATCGAAAAGAAGCTCCAATAAGACCGACAACACTTGAGAGGCCAATCTAGTGTGTCTTCGGAGTGCCTCGCCGGGGCAAACTTTCATGAAATCCACTTGTTCGGATCCCAATTTGAAAGAAATTAAAATCAGAGCGCAATCGATCGAAAGAAGCTCCAACAAGACCGACAACACTAAAGAGGACAATCCGGAGTGTCTTCGGAGTGCTTCGCTTCGGGGTAAACTTTCATGAATTCCACTTGATCGGATCAAGATATGAAAGAAATTAACATCAGAGCGAAATCGACCAAAAGAAGCTCCAATAGGACCGACAACACTTAAGAGGCCAATCCGGAGTGTCGTCGGAGTGTTTCGCTTCGGGGCAAACTTTCATGAAATCCACTTGTTCGGATCCCGATATGAAAGAAATTAACGTCAGAGCGAAATCGACCGAAAGAAGCTCCAACAAGACCGACAACTCTTAAGAGGCCAATCCGGTGTGTCTTCGGAGTGTTTCGCTTCGGGGCAAATTTTCATGAATTCCACTTGTTTGGATCCCGATATGAAAGAAATTAACATCAGAGAGAAATCGACCGAAAGATGCTCCAACTAGACTGACAACACTTAATAGGCCAATTCGGTGTATCTTCGGAGTGCTTCGCTTCGGTGCAAACTTTCATGAAATCCACTTGTTCAGATCCCGATTTGAAAGAAATTAACATCAGAGCAGAATCGACTGAAAGAAGCTCCAACAAGACCGACAACACTTAAGAGGCCAATCTGGTGTGTCTTCAGAGTCTTTCGCTTCGGGGCAAATTTTCATGAATTCCACTTGTTCGGATCCCGATATGAAAGAAATTAACATCAGAGCGAAATCTACTGAAAAAAGATCCAACTGGACCGACAACACTTAGTTGGCCAATCCGGTGTGTCTTCGGAGTGCTTCGCTTTGGTGCAAACTTTCATGAAATCCACTTGTTCGGATCCCGATGTGAAAGAAATTAAAATCAGAGCGCAATCGACCGAAAGAAGCTCCAACAAGACCGGCAACACTAAAGAGGACAATCCGGAGTGTCTTCGGAGTGCTTCGCTTCGGGGTAAACTTTCATGAATTCCACTTGATCGGATCAAGATATGAAAGAAATTAACATCGGAGCGAAATCGACCGAAAGAAGCTCCAATAAGACCGACAACAGTTAAGTGGCCAATCTAGTGTGTCTTCGGAGGCGAACTATCAAGAAATCCACTTGTTCGGATCCCGATTTGAAAGAAATTAACATCAGAGCGAAATCGACCGAAAGAAACTCCAACAAGACCGACAACACTTGAGAGGCCAATCCGGTGTGTCTTCGGAGTGTTTCGCTTCAGTGTAAACATTCATGAAATCCACTTGTTCTGATCCTGATTTGAAACAAATTAACATTAGAGCGAAATCGACCGAAAGAAGATCCAACAAGACCGACAACCCTTAAGAGGCCAATCCGATGTGTCTTCGGAGTGCCTCGCTTCGGGGCAAACTTTCATGCAATCCACTTGTTCGGATCCCGATATGAAAGGAATTAACATCAGAGCGGAATCGACCGAAAGAAGCTCCAACAAGGCCGACAACACTTAAGAAGTCAATCCGGTGTGTCTTCGGAGTGCTTCGCTTCCGCAAACTTTTCAATTCACTTGATTGGATCCCGATTTGAATTAAATTAACATAAGTGCGAATAGATCGAAGAAGCTCCAACTAGACCGACAACACTTAAGAGGCCAATCCGGTGTGTCGTCGAGTGTTTCGCCGGGCAAACGCTCATGAAATCCACTTGTTCGGATCCCGATTTGAAAGAAATTAACGCCGAGCGAAATCGACCAAAGAAGCTCCAACAAGACCGACAACACTTAAGAGGCCAATCTGTGTGTCTTGAGTGTTTCGCCGGGCAAATTTTCATGAATTCCACTTGTTTGGATCCCGATATGAAAGAAATTAACATCGAGAGAAATCGACCAAACAAGCTCCAACTAGACCGACAACACTTAATAGGCCAATTCGTGTGTCTTTGAGTGCTTCGCTTCGTGCAAACTTTCATGAAATCCACTTGTTCGGATCCCGATTTGAAAGAAATTAACATCAGAGCAGAATCGACTGAAAGAAGCTCCAACAAGACCGACAACACTTAAGAGGCCAATCCGGTGTGTGTTCAGAGTCTTTCGCTTCGGGGCAAATTTTCATGAATTCCACTTGTTCGGATCCCGATATGAAAGAAATTAACATCAGAGCGAAATCGACCGAAAAAAGATCCAACTAGACCGACAACACTTAATTGGCCAATCCGGTGTGTCTTCGGAGTGCTTCGCTTTGGTGCAAACTTTCATGAAATCCACTTGTTCGGATCCCGATTTGAAAGAAATTAAAATCAGAGCGCAATCGACCGAAAGAAGCTCCAACAAGACCGACAACACTAAAGAGGACAATCCGAAGTGTCTTCGGAGTGCTTTGCTTCGGGGTAAACTTTCATGAATTCCACTTGATCGGATCAAGATACGAAAGAAATTAACATCAGAGCGAAATCGACCGAAAGAAGCTCCAATAAGACCGACAACACTTGAGAGGCCAATTTAGTGTGTCTTCGGAGTGCTTCGCTTCGGGGCAAACTTTCATGAAATCCACTTGTTCGGATCCCGATTTGAAAGAAATTAACATCAGAGCGAAATCGACCGAAAGAAACTCCAACAAGACCGACAACACTTAAGATGCCAATCCGGTGTGTCTTCGGAGTGTTTCGCTTCAGTGTAAACATTCATGAAATCCACTTGTTCGGATCCTGATTTGAAAGAAATTAGCATTAGAGCGAAATCGACCGAAAGAAGATCCAACAAGACCGACAACCCTCAAGAGGCCAATCCGATGTGTCTTCGGAGTGCTTCGCTTCGGGGCAAACTTTCATGCAATCCACTTGTTCGGATCCCGATATGAAAGGAATTAACATCAGAGCGGAATCGACCGAAAGAAGCTCCAACAAGGCCGGCAACACTTAAGAAGTCAATCCGGTGTGTCTTCGGAGTGCTTCGCTTCGGGGCATACTTTCTGAATTCCACTTGATTGGATCCCGATTTGAATTAAATTAACATAAGTGCGAAATAGATCGAAAGAAGCTCCAACTAGACCGACAACACTTAAGAGGCCAATCCGGTGTGTCATCGGAGTGTTTCGCTTCGGGGCAAACTTTCATGAAATCCACTTGTTCGGATCTCCAACAAGACCGACAACACTTAAGAGGCCAATCCGGTCTGTCTTCGGAGTGTTTCGCTTCGGGGCAAATTTTCATGAATTCCACTTGTTTGGATCCCGATATGAAAGAAATTAACATCAGAGAGAAATCGACCGAAAGAAGCTCCAACTAGACTGACAACACTTAATAGGCCAATTCGGTGTGTCTTCGGAGTGCTTCGCTTCGGTGCAAACTTTCATGAAATCCACTTGTTCGGATCCCGATTTGAAAGAAATTAACATCAGAGCAGAATCGACTGAAAGAAGCTCCAACAAGACCGACAACACTTAAGAGGCCAATCCGGTGTGTCTTCAGAGTCTTTCGCTTCGGGGCAAATTTTCATGAATTCCACTTGTTTGGATCCCGATATGAAAGAAATTAACATCAGAGCGAAATCGACCGAAAAAAGATCCAACTAGACCGACCACACTTAATTGGCCAATCCGGTGTGTCTTCGGAGTGCTTCGCTTTGGTGCAAACTTTCATGAAATCCACTTGTTCGGATCCCGATTTGAAAGAAATTAAAATCAGAGCACAATCGACCGAAAGAAGCTCCAACAAGACCGACAACACTAAAGAGGACAATCCGAAGTGTCTTCGGAGTGCTTCGCTTCGGGGTAAACTTTCATGAATTCCACTTGATCGGATCAAGATATGAAAGAAATTAACATCAGAGCGAAATCGACCGAAAGAAGCTCCAAAAAGACCGACAACACTTGAGAGCCCAATCTAGTGTGTCTTCGGAGTGCTTCGCTTCGGGGCAAACTTTCATGAAATCCACTTGTTCGGATCCCGATTTGAAAGAAATTAACATCAGAGCGGAATCGACCGAAAAGAAACTCCAACAAGACCGACAACACTTAAGAGGCCAATCCGGTGTGTCTTCGGAGTGTTTCGCTTCAGTGTAAACATTCATGAAATCCACTTGTTCGGATCCTGATTTGAAAGAAATTAACATTAGAGCGAAATCGACCGAAAGAAGATCCAACAAGACCGACAACCCTTAAGAGGCCAATCCGATGTGTCTTGGGAGTGCTTCACTTCGGGCAAATGATGAGGACATCACTAACACGGATACGACCAGCGTGACCGCTGCCCTCCTTCCTCTCGGCCGCTTAATGACTACCGGCGCCGCTCCATCTTCACACAAATGATTGACATCAAGGGAACTTCGTCGCCGAGAGGCCTTAATCCAAAAGCTCGGCTATTCAAGCCCACATCAACAGACAAGGGCCTCAAGCACACACCCCAGAACAGCCCACGCGTCAAGGAAGGCCCATATGGAAGCCCAAGATGCCAAAAAGCCCGGTTCGGCTATCCAGCAGCATGCCAACTTCAAACGGGCATAACTTGGGCTCCCCGGACTCCGCTTTCAGCGCGGCGACCACCCGCTTGAAAGCTTAGGAGATAAGTTTCCAATGGATCCAGCCCCACTTCCAAATTCACTCCAGAACGACGGGAAAATGAGGAACAATGTCACGGGCCAGAAATTCAGGTGCTGCGTCACCTCACTTTTTAGCCTATGGCCCATGTATCTTAGGGTTTTGTGGCCACCACCCTTTTGGCTGCCCTACACCTCCTGGCCGCCGCTATATATGTGGTCGCCACCGCTTTTTTACGCTTAGGTTTTGTTGTGTTTTGCAGACCCCAGCGCCCCTCCTCGTGTTCAAGTGGTGTCGACTAGACCACCCGTGACGAGAAAACGTAACCTCACCTTTGTATCTTTGAGATTATCTGGATTGAAATTGCTCTCACCTTGTTCTTGCTTGTTCTCGGCTGCAGCAGGTACAAGGATCGATCGGGTCTTGATTCGGTTGATCGCCTCGTGGTGACTTTACGATTGTTGGTTGTTGATCCCGTGGATTGGTAGCGCTGCCACTACACCAAATCGACGATCGCTCATCGAAGATCGGGCGACCTTCGCACATCAAGTGGTATCGAGCGACGGTTGCCTGGTGAGAACACCCTTATCTTTGTTTAGTTCGCCTTGTTCGCCCTAGAGTCCAG
>JAYEVE010001248.1:0-34640 GCA_036346375.1 Guadua angustifolia
AAACACTCGAAGACACGGATTGCCCTCGTAAGTGTTGTTAGTCTTGTTGGAGCTTGTTTGAATTGAATTCGCTTTGATGTTAATTTCATACATATCAAGATCCAAATAGGTGGATTTTGTGAAAGTTTGCTCGAATGAAACACTCGAAAATGCTCGGGTTGCACTCCTCGTGTCGCCGGTCTCATTGGAGCTTGTTTAGCTCGATTTCGCTCTAGTGTTATCTTCATTCAAACGGGATCGAACAAGTGGACATTATGAATGTTTGCCCGGCGAAACACTCGAAGACACATCGGATTGCCCTCGTAAGTGTTGTTAGTCTTGTTGGAGCTTGTTTGGTCGAATTCGCTTTGATGTTAATTTCATACATATCAAGATCGAATAGGTGGATTTTGAAAGCTTGCACGGGCGAAACACTCGAAAATGCTGGGTTGCACTCCTATGTGTCGCCGGTCTCATTGGAGCTTGTTTAGCTCGATTTCGCTCTGGTGTTAATTTCATTCAAGCGGGATCGAACAAGTGGACTTTATGAAAGTTTGCGAAGCGAAACACTCGAAGACACACGGATTGCCCTCGTAAGTGTTGTTAGTCTTGTTGGAGCTTGTTTGGTCGAATTCGCTTTGATGTTAATTTCATACATATCAAGATCTGAATAGGTGGATTTTGTGAAAGCTTGCACGGATGAAACACTCGAAAATGCTCGGGTTGCACCCCTCGTGTCGCCGGTCTCATTGGAGCTTGTTTAGCTCGATTTAGCTCTGGTGTTAACTTCATTCAAATCGGGATCAAACAAGTGGATATTTTGAAAGTTTGCCCGAGCGAAACACTCGAAGACACGGATTGCCCTTGTAAGTGTTGTTAGTCTTGTTGGAGCTTGTTTGGTCGAATTAAGCTTTGATGTTAATTTCATACATATCAAGATCCGAATAGGTGGATTTTGTGAAAGTTGCGGGCGAAACACTTGAAAATGCACGGGTTGCACTCCTCGTGTCATGGGTCTCATTGGAGCTTGTTTAAGCTCGATTTCGCTCTGGTGTTATCTTCATTCAAACCGGGATCGAACAAGTGGACATTATGAAAGTTTGCCCGATGTGAAACACTCGAAGACACACGGATTGCCCTTGTAAGTGTTGTTAGTCTTGTTGGAGCTTGTTTGATCGAATTCGCATTGATGTTAATTTCATACATATCAAGATCCGAATAGGTGGATTTTGTGAAAGCTTGCGGGGCGAAACACTCGAAAATGCACGGGTTGCACTCCTCGTGTCACCGGTCTCATTGGAGCTTGTTTCACTCGATTTTGCTCTGGTGCTATCTTCGTTCAAACCGGGATCCGAACAAGTGGACATTTTGAAAGTTTGCCCCGAAGCGAAACACTCTGAAGACACGCCGGATTGCCCTCATAAGTGTTGTTAGTCTTGTTGGAGCTTGTTTCGGTCGAATTCGCATTGATGTTAATTTCCAGATCCGAATAGGTGGATTTTGTGAAAGTTTGCACGGGCGAAACACTCGAAAATGCGGGTTGCACTCCTCGTGTCGCCGGTCTCATTGGAGCTTGTTTCGCTCGATTTCGCTCTGGTGTTAACTTCATTCAAACCGGGATCCGAACAAGTGGACATTTTGAAAGTTTGCCCCGAAGCGAAACACTCCGAAGACACACTGGATTGCCCTTGTAAGTGTTGTTAGTCTTGTTGGAGCTTGTTTCGGTCGAATTCGCTTTGATGTTAATTTCATACATATCAAGATCCGAATAGGTGGATTTTGTGAAAGTTTGCCGGGCGAAACACTTGAAAATGCGGGTTGCACTCCTCGTGTCGCCGGTCTCATTGGAGCTTGTTTCGCTCGATTTCCCTCTGGTGTTATCTTCATTCAAAGCGGGATCGAACAAGTGGACATTATGAAAGTTTGCCCGATGTGAAACACTCAGAAGACACACGGATTGCCCTTGTAAGTGTTGTTAGTCTTGTTGGAGCTTGTTTGGTCGAATTCGCATTGATGTTAATTTCATACATATCAAGATCCGAATAGGTGGATTTTGTGAAAGCTTGCTCGGAGGCGAAACACTCGAAAATGCACGGGTTGCACTCCTCGTGTCAGCGGTCTCATTGGAGCTTGTTTACGCTCGATTTTGCTCTGGTGTTATCTTCATTCAAGCGGGATCCGAACAAGTGGACATTTTGAAAGTTTGCCCCGAAGCGAAACACTCTGAAGACAGACCGGATTGCCCTCATAAGTGTTGTTAGTCTTGTTGGAGCTTGTTTCGGTCGAATTCGCATTGATGTTAATTTCAAGATCCGAATAGGTGGATTTTGTGAAAGTTTGCACGGAGGCGAAACACTCGAAAATGCGGGTTGCACTCCTCGTGTCGCCGGTCTCATTGGAGCTTGTTTAGCTCGATTTGCTCTGGTGTTAACTTCATTCAAACCGGGATCCGAACAAGTGGACATTATGAAAGTTTGCCCCGAAGCGAAACACTCCGAAGACACACCGGATTGCCCTCGTAAGTGTTGTTAGTCTTGTTGGAGATTGTTTCGGGCGAATTCGCTTTGATGTTAATTTCATACATATCAAGATCCAAATAGGTGGATTTTGTGAAAGTTTGCTCCGGAGCGAAACACTCCGAAAATGCTCCGGGATCCACTCCTACGTGTCGGCGGTCTCATTGGAGCTTGTTTCGCTCGATTTTGCTCTGGTGTTATCTTCGTTCACACCGGGATCCGAACAAGTGGAAATTTTGAAAGTTTGCCCGAGCGAAACACTCGAAGACAGGACGGATTGCCCTCGTAAGTGTTGTTAGTCTTGTTGGAGCTTGTTTGGTCGAATTCGCTTTGATGTTAATTTCAAGATCAAGATCCGAATAGGTGGATTTTGTGAAAGTTTGCACGGGCGAAACACTCGAAAATGCGGGTTGCACTCCTCGTGTCGCCGGTCTCATTGGAGCTTGTTTAGCTCGATTTCGCTCTAGTGTTAACTTCATTCAAACCGGGATCGAACAAGTGGACATTATGAAAGTTTGCCCGAGGCGAAACACTCAGAAGACACACGGATTGCCCTCGTAAGTGTTGTTAGTCTTGTTGGAGCTTGTTTGATCGAATTAGCTTTGATGTTAATTTCATACATATCAAGATCCGAATAGGTGGATTTTGTGAAAGCTTGCCGGGCGAAACACTCGAAAATGCGGGTTGCACTCCTCGTGTCGCCGGTCTCATTGGAGCTTGTTTAAGCTCGATTTCGCTCTGGTGTTAATTTCATTCAAACCGGGATCGAACAAGTGGACTTTATGAAAGTTTGCCCGAGCGAAACACTCAGAGACACACGGATTGCCCTCGTAAGTGTTGTTAGTCTTGTTGGAGCTTGTTTGGTCGAATTCGCTTTGATGTTAATTTCATACATATCAAGATCCGAATAGGTTGATTTTGTGAAAGCTTGCGGGGGCGAAACACTCGAAAATGCACGGGTTGAACCCTCGTGTCGCCGGTCTCATTGGAGCTTGTTTAGCTCGATTTACGCTCTGGTGTTAACTTCATTCAAGCGGGATCGAACAAGTGGACATTTTGAAAGTTTGCCCCGAAGCGAAACACTCCGAAGACACACCGGATTGCCCTTGTAAGTGTTGTTAGTCTTGTTGGAGCTTTTTTCGGTCGAATTCGCTTTGATGTTAATTTCATACATATCAAGATCCGAATTGGTGGATTTTGTGAAAGTTTGCCGCGGAGCGAAACACTTCGAAAATGCACCGGGTTGCACTCCTACGTGTCGCCGGTCTCATTGGAGCTTCTTTCGCTCGATTTCGCTCTGGTGTTATCTTCATTCAAACCGGGATCCGAACAAGTGGACATTATGAAAGTTTGCCTCGAAGTGAAACACTCCGAAGACACACCGGATTCCCCTTGTAAGTGTTGTTAGTCTTGTTGGAGCTTGTTTCGGTCGAATTCGCATTGATGATAATTTCATACATATCAAGATCCGAATAGGTGGATTTTGTGAAAGCTTGCACCTTAGCGAAACACTCCGAAAATGCACCGGGTTGCACTATTTCATGTCACCGGTCTCATTGGAGCTCGTTTCGCTCTATTTTGCTCTGGTGTTATCTTCGTTCAAACCGGGATCCGAACAAGTGGACATTTTGAAAGTTTGCCCCGAAGCGAAACACTCTGAAGACACACGGATTGCCCTCATAAGTGTTGTTAGTCTTGTTGGAGCTTGTTTGATCGAATTCGCATTGATGTTAATTTCAAACATATCAAGATCCGAATAGGTGGATTTTGTGAAAGTTTGCACGGGCGAAACACTCTGAAAATGCACGGGTTGCACTCTCTCGTGTCGCCGGTCTCATTGGAGCTTGTTTAGCTCGATTTAGCTCTGGTGTTAACTTCATTCAAGCGGGATCGAACAAGTGGACATTTTGAAAGTTTGCCCGAGCGAAACACTCGAAGAAGACACGGATTGCCCTCGTAAGTGTTGTTAGTCTTGTTGGAGCTTTTTTGATCGAATTCGCTTTGATGTTAATTTCATACATATCAAGATCGAATTGGTGGATTTTGTGAAAGTTTGCATGAGCGAAACACTTGAAAATGCACGGGTTGCACTCCTCGTGTCGCCGGTCTCATTGGAGCTTCTTTCGCTCGATTTCGCTCAGGTGTTATCTTCATTCAAACCGGGATCCGAACAAGTGGACATTATGAAAGTTTGCCTCGAAGTGAAACACTCCGAAGACACACCGGATTTCCCTTGTAAGTGTTGTTAGTCTTGTTGGAGCTTGTTTTGGTCGAATTCGCATTGATGTTAATTTCATACATATCAAGATCCGAATAGGTGGATTTTGTGAAAGCTTGCACCGGAGCGAAACACTCCGAAAATGCACCGTGTTGCACTCCTACGTGTCGCCGGTCTCATTGGAGCTTGTTTCGCTCGATTTTGCTCTGGTGTTATCTTCATTCAAACCGGGATCCGAACAAGTGGACATTTTGAAAGTTTGCCCTGAAGCGAAACACTCCAAAGACACACCGGATTGCCCTTGTAAGTGTTGTTAGTCTTGTTGGAGCTTGTTTCGGTCGAATTCGCTTTGATGTTAATTTCATACATATCAAGATCCGAATAGGTGGATTTTGTGAAAGTTTTCACGGAGGCGAAACACTCGAAAATGCAGGGTTGCACCCTCGTGTCGCCGGTCTCATTGGAGCTTGTTTATTTCGATTTCGCTCTGGTGTTAACTTCATTCAAGCGGGATCGAACAAGTGGACATTTTGAAAGTTTGCCCGGCGAAACACTCGAAGACACACGGATTGCCCTTGTAAGTGTTGTTAGTCTTGTTGGAGCTTTTTTGATCGAATTCGCTTTGATGTTAATTTCATACATATCAAGATCCGAATTGGTGGATTTTGTGAAAGTTTGCCGCGGGCGAAACACTTGAAAATGCACCGGGTTGCACTCCTACGTGTCGCCGGTCTCATTGGAGCTTGTTTCGCTCGATTTCGCTCTGGTGTTATCTTCATTCAAACCGGGATCCGAACAAGTGGACATTATGAAAGTTTGCCCCGAAGCGAAACACTCCGAAGACACACCGGATTTCCCTCGTAAGTGTTGTTAGTCTTGTTGGAGCTTGTTTCGGTCGAATTCGCATTGATGTTAATTTCACACATATCAAGATCCGAATAGGTGGATTTTGTGAAAGCTTGCACGGGCGAAACACTCGAAAATGCGGGTTGCACTCCTACGTGTCGCCGGTCTCATTGGAGCTTGTTTAAGCTCGATTTCGCTCTGGTGTTAATTTCATTCAAACCGGGATCGAACAAGTGGACTTTATGAAAGTTTGCCGAAGCGAAACACTCGAAGACACGGATTGCCCTCGTAAGTGTTGTTAGTCTTGTTGGAGCTTTTTTGGTCTAATTAAGCTTTGATGTTAATTTCATACATATCAAGATCCGAATTGGTGGATTTTGTGAAAGCTTGCGGATCGAAACACTCGAAAATGCACGGGTTGCACTCCTATGTGTCGCGGTCTCATTGGAGCTTGTTTCCGCTAGATTTCGCTCTGGTGTTAACTTCATTCAAACCGGGATCCGAACAAGTGGACATTATGAAAGTTTGCCCCGAAGCGAAACACTCCGAAGACACACCGGATTGCCCTCGTAAGTGTTGTTAGTCTTGTTGGAGATTGTTTCGGTCGAATTCACTTTGATGTTAATTTCATACATATCAAGATCCAAATAGGTGGATTTTGTGAAAGTTTGCTCCGGAGCGAAACACTCCGAAAATGCTCCGGGTTCCACTCCTACGTGTCGCCGGTCTCATTGGAGCTTGTTTCGCTCGATTTCGCTCTAGTGTTATCTTCATTCAAACCGAGATCCGAACAAGTGGACATTATGAATATCTGCCCCGAAGCGAAACACTCCGGAGACACACCGGATTGCCCTCGTAAGTGTTGTTAGTCTTGTTGGAGCTTGTTTCGGTCGAATTCGCTTTGATGTTTATTTCATACATATCAAGATCCGAATAGGTGGATTTTGTGAAAGCTTGCACCGGAGCGAAACACTCCGAAAATGCACCGGGTTGCACTCCTATGTGTCGCCGGTCTCATTGGAGCTTGTTTCGCTCGATTTAGCTCTGGTGTTAATTTCATTCAAACGGGATCGAACAAGTGGACTTTATGAAAGTTTGCCGAAGCGAAACACTCGAAGACACGGATTGCCCTCGTAAGTGTTGTTAGTCTTGTTGGAGCTTGTTTGGACGAATTAAGCTTTGATGTTAATTTCATACATATCAAGATCCGAATTGGTGGATTTTGTGAAAGTTTGCCCGGGCGAAACACTTGAAAATGGACGGGTTGCACTCCTACGTGTCGCCGGTCACATTGGAGCTTCTTTCGCTCGATTTCGCTCTGGTGTTATCTTCATTCAAACCGGGATCCGAACAAGTGGACATTATGAAAGTTCGCCCTGATGTGAAACGCTCCGAAGACACACCGTATTTCCCTTGTATGTGTTGTTAGTCTTGTTGGAGCTTGTTTCGGTCGAATTCGCATTGATGTTAATTTCATACATATCAAGATCCGTATAGGTGGATTTTGTGAAAGCTTGCCGGGCGAAACACTCGAAAATGCACGGGTTGCACTACTCGTGTCGCCGGTCTCATTGGAGCTTCTTTACGCTCGATTTCGCTCTGGTGTTATCTTCATTCAAACCGGGATCGAACAAGTGGACATTTTGAATGTTTGCCCGAGCGAAACACTCGAAGACACGGATTGCCCTCGTAAGTGTTGTTAGTCTTGTTGGAGCTTGTTTGGTCGAATTCGCTTTGATGTTAACTTCATACATATCAAGATCCGAATAGGTGGATTTTGTGAAAGCTTGCTCGGAGCGAAACACTCGAAAATACACGGGTTGCACTCCTCGTGTCGCGGTTTCATTGGAGCTTGTTTCGCTCGATTTCACTCTGGTGTTAACTTCATTCAAGCCGGGATCGAATAAGTGGACATTTTGAAAGTTTGCCCCGAAGCGAAACACTCCAAAGACACACCGGATTGCCCTCATAAGTGTTGTTAGTCTTGTTGGAGCTTGTTTCGGTCGAATTCGCATTGATGTTAATTTCAAACATATCAAGATCCGAATAGGTGGATTTTGTGAAAGTTTGCACTGGAGCGAAACGCTCCGAAAATGCACCGGGTTGCACTCCTACGTGTCGCCGGTCTCATTGGAGCTTGATTTGCTAGATTTCGGTCTGGTGTTAACTTCATTCAAACCAGGATCCAAACAAGTGGACATTATGAAAGTTTGCCCCGAAGCGAAACACTCCGAAGACACACCGGATTGCCCTCGCAAGTGTTGTTAGTCTTGTTGGAGATTGTTTCGGGCGAATTCGCTTTGATGTTAATTTCATACATATCAAGATCCAAATAGGTGGATTTTGTGAAAGTTTGCTCCGGAGCGAAACACTTCGAAAATGCTCCGGGTTCCACTCCTACGTGTCGCCGGTCTCATTGGAGCTTGTTTCGCTCGATTTCGCTCTAGTGTTATCTTCATTCAAACCGGGATCCGAACAAGTGGACTTTATGAATGTTTGCCCCGAAGCGAAACACTTCGAAGACACACCGGATTGCCCTCGTAAGTGTTGTTAGTCTTGTTGGAGCTTGTTTCGGTCGAATTCGCTTTGATGTTAATTTCAAACAAATCAAGATCCGAATAGGTGGATTTTGTGAAAGTTTGCACCGGAGTGAAACGCTCGAAAATGCACGGGTTGCACCCCTCGTGTCGCCGGTCTCATTGGAGCTTGTTTAGCTAGATTTGATCTGGTGTTAACTTCATTCAAACCGGGATCGAACAAGTGGACATTATGAATGTTTGCCCGGCGAAACACTCGAAGACACACGGATTGCCCTCGTAAGTGTTGTTAGTCTTGTTGGAGCTTGTTTGGTCGAATTCGCTTTGATGTTAATTTCATACATATCAAGATCCGAATAGGTGGATTTTGTGAAAGCTTGCACGAAGCGAAACACTCGAAAATGCACGGGTTGCACTCCTATGTGTCGCCGGTCTCATTATAGCTTGTTTCGCTCGATTTCGCTCTGATGTTAATTTCATTCAAACCGGGATCGAACAAGTGGACTTTATGAAAGTTTGCCCGAGCGAAACACTCCGAAGACACACCGGATTGCCCTCGTAAGTGTTGTTAGTCTTGTTGGAGCTTGTTTCGGTCGAATTCGCTTTGATGTTAATTTCATACATATCAAGATCCGAATAGGTGGATTTTGTGAAAGTTTGCCCCGGAGCGAAACACTTCGAAAATGCACCGGGTTGCACTCCTATGTGTCGCCGGTCTCATTGTAGCTTGTTTCGCTCGATTTCGCTCTGGTGTTAATTTCATTCAAACCGGGATCCGAACAAGTGGACTTTATGAAAGTTTACCCCGAAGCGAAACACTCTGAAGACACACCGGATTGCCCTCGTACGTGTTGTTAGTCTTGTTGGAACTTGTTTCGGTCGAATTCGCTTTTATGTTAATTTCATACATATCAAGATCCGAATAGGTGGATTTTGAAAGCTTGCACGGAGAAAAACTGCGAAAATGCGGGTTGCACTCTCTCGCGTCGCCGGTCTCATTGGAGCTTGTTTACGCTCGATTTCGCTCTCGGTGTTAACTTCACTCAAACGGGATCGAACAAGTGGACATTTTGAAAGTTTGCCCGGCGAAACACTCGAAGACACACGGATTGCCCTTGTAAGTATTGTTAGTCTTGTTGGAGCTTGTTTGGTCGAATTAAGCTTTGATGTTAATTTCATACATATCAAGATCCGAATAGGTGGATTTTGTGAAAGTTTGCCCCGAAGCGAAACACTTCGAAAATGCACCGGGTTGCACTCCTACGTGTCGCTGGTCTCATTGGAGCTTCTTTCGCTCGATTTCGCTCTGGTGTTATCTTCATTCAAACCGGGATCCGAACAAGTGGACATTATGAAAGTTTGCCCCGAAGTGAAACACTCCGAAGACACACCGGATTTCCCTTGTAAGTGTTGTTAGTCTTGTTGGAGCTTGTTTCGGTCGAATTCGCATTGATGTTAATTTCATACATATCAAGATCCGAATAGGTGGATTTTGTGAAAGCTTGCACCGGAGTGAAACACTCCGAAAATGCACCTGGTTGCACTACTACGTGTCACCGGTCTCATTGGAGCTTGTTTCGCTCGATTTTGCTCTGCTGTTATCTTCGTTCAAACCGGGATCCGAACAAGTGGACATTTTGAAAGTTTGCCCCGAAGCGAAACACTCCGAAGACACACTGGATTGCCCTCATAAGTGTTGTTAGTCTTGTTGGAGCTTGTTTCGGTCGAATTCGCATTGATGTTAATTTCAAACATATCAAGATCCGAATAGGTGGATTTTGTGAAAGTTTGCACCGGAGCGAAACGCTCCGAAAATGCACCGGGTTGCACTCCTACGTGTCGCCGGTCTCATTGGAGCTTGTTTCGCTAGATTTCGGTCTGGTGTTTACTTCATTCAAACCAGGATCCGAACAAGTAGACATTATGAAAGTTTGCCCCGAAGCGAAACACCCCGAAGACACACCGGATTGCCCTCGTAAGTGTTGTTAGTCTTGTTGGAGCTTGTTTCGGTTGAATTCGCTTTGATGTTAATTTCATACATATCGAGCGAATAGGTGGATTTTGTGAAAGTTTGCGGCGAAACACTCGAAAATGCAGCAGGTTGCACTCCTCGAGTCGCCGGTCTCATTGGAGCTTGTTTACGCTAGATTTCGCTCTGGTGTTAACTTCATTCAAACCGGGATCGAACAAGTGGACATTATGAAAGTTTGTGTGAGAGCACGCCCGGGACCGTCCTCGGGTTATTTGATTGACCGAGTTGCCCTCATCGGTTTGGAGGCTAGCAGCGGATCACCGGAGGTGTTCACAGTGCTAACACCCAAGCCCAATTAGGACAACAAGTATCCCATTCGAATAACTCGATAACAATCCCGGTATTCCCCCGGTATGCGACCTGAAAACTCGCCCAGGATCACCCCGCATACCGGTTTCCATAGCCATACCAAATCAATTCGCATAAAGGGGGCAACGAACTCAAAACTTTACTACCAGACACATAGCGAAGCACAACAAACAACACCAACTCAAGCACAAAGACAAACCAAACAACCACACAACTAAAACAACACATCTAGCATACTAGAAGCATATAAAACATGACTAGACAGCAAGATAAAAGTTCAAAATTTCGGCATGACGCCTCTAGAAGTACGGACATCCACTCAGCAGGCATAAGAAACAAATAATTAACCAAGTATAGCACAACAACACAAACATGGCATAAGGATTAGCATGGGTAGAAGTAGCAACTAGACATGAGTTAAGCAAGATAATACAACAAGGTTCAACAACAGAAATAGCCAAGTATTTAAACAAGCCATAACATAATTTTAAAGACTAACTATACAACAAAATGGACACACAACCACCACATTAAACCAAAATTAAAACATCTCAGGAAGTGTCCTTACTGGAACACTTCAAGGCGTTTAACGTCGAGCTTAGCCTCATTCGGTGTCCCTTGGAGCCACCGAGAAGCAAAACGGACAGAACTCACACCCATCGGGGTCCTCACCTGAAAATCACAAAGCAGAAGCATGAGTACAGAAGGTACTCGCAAGACTTACCCGTGGTCCATATATGACCGACTCGAAAGAATATGCATTTGGATGTAGCAAGGTATAAACTTAAGGTAAAAGTGCATAAAAGCTTACTTTGGTTCATTTTTACATGCAACTACTCAATTTACAAGTTTTAAAGCATTTATGGACGACACCTATTACTAAAGTGAGAGCTGAATTTAAACATTAAGAGAGCAAATAAAATCATGAACAAGCATCAACATCAAGTATTCCAACTATTTTCAATTTAAGTTATTACTACGTTGAAATGTCGGATGATACAAGCGTGCTCATATCCGAGAGCGCGGCAATTCGAATCGCTTATTCACCCTGCAGGGGATCATCAATCGCACGACATGTGCCACAAGGAACCTCATGTCAACCCTCCTCCCATCCATATCTACTCGTTGAACCATCCTCATGCGGCCCGAGCACCTAGCAACCTCCCTCGGCGGCTCAAGCCTCGCTTAGCCCTCGAGAGACCTAACCTCGCCCTCAACCACGTCCAATCGCATGAGGGCATGACCCATCGAGTAGTATGCCATGAAAGGGTGGCTTACCGTACCATTATATCGGGCATCACGATCAACAAAGTGTGCTCGATCAACATGGCAAACAACGGGCGGTCCTTAACCAACACAGGCGAGACTACGACATTTGAGTCTCCATATCCAAATGATCCAACCCTCTCGCCTGGGTCTCAATTTTACATTTCAAACATAACCATTTCCATTTACAACCCAATAGTGTGAAATAATTAAACTCAAGTGATGGAACCTTCCACCACTTGGCCCATACCGACATCTAAGCAAACTAAGCATGGACACAATATAAATACCCATGTACT
Organism: Guadua angustifolia; assembly: GCA_036346375.1. NCBI lineage: Eukaryota > Viridiplantae > Streptophyta > Magnoliopsida > Poales > Poaceae > Guadua > Guadua angustifolia. The sequence goes on from JAYEVE010001248.1 coordinate 12,003, forward strand.
AGTTCTAAGGAAGGTAATCAACAATTATCAATGGGTGAAAGTGCAGCAATTAGGTTCTAGTCCTATCCCACATTTCAATTCCTAATGCAAGGCGTAATCATCCAATAAGCAAATTATTCGCTAAAATACAATCGTATAAGGTTAAACATGCTTAGGTGCTTGCCTTGAGCTTCTGCTGGATTTTGATAATGGTTGGCTCTCCGGTAACCCCTCGGTCACCGCGCGTTAACCAACTTGGGTTAGTTCTCTACGATCACAATGTATGGAAAAAGAAAATGAGATGCATGCAATGCATATAAGATGAAATACTAAAGGCATCCTCATGACCAATCCAAAAGTGCAAGCATTCATTTCAATTTAAGAACAAAAACTACAATGCTACTCTCTATTTCTATTCTATAGCACAAATCTGAAAATAACAAGCACATTCCTCTAAACAAGTATAACATTTATTTGGCTAACCCAAAAAATGACTTCTTGGACTCGAAAAGAATACAAGAGGGTGATCTAACATTACCATGCATCATAACATTCAGAATACAAATTTAAAGTTTGCAATTTAACTCTGAACTTTAGTCCCAAAGTCTGAAATTTTCAGCACAAACTGATTTCAGAGCAGCGTTGATATAAATGGCCATAACTTTTGAACCGTTTGATCAAATTGAGCAAACTTATACTCGAAACGACCACAAGACATAGGCCTACAACCTGGATTTGGCCAATCACCCAGATTCTACTCAGAGAATTCCCAGTTCGGCCAGGAACAGAGAACAGTTTCAGAGTTTCAGAAATTTCTGTGTTTCAGAACAGCATGCACAAATTTCATCATATCAATGGCTATACTTAATGGAATTGAGTAAAGGATGACATTTTTATAATCTACATGAAATTTCCTAAAACTTCACAGGCAAAATTAATTTCTAATTCGGCCTCTAACTAATTCTTATTCACAGCTCAAGTTTCTACCCGAAATCTTCAGCATTTTCAGAGCAGCAAGCACTAAAATTGCCATAACTTTCATCTGGGTTAAAGAAATTGAGTGATTCTAGTTGGAGATGAAAGATAATTTCATTACCCACAACTTTCTCTACAGCCAACCTAGCAGGAAATGCTCGGAACTTGCTCAAATCACCACGAAACAGTAGCTACAAAATCTGCTCGAAAATTCAGACTTTGCTCCAAACCCTAGATTGGTTGTTCCCCACCCAAATCCCAAATCTCTACTCATCATAGCCCTCAACTCCACCATGGCTACCTCCAAAATCAGAAATAACCAATCAAACCCTAGGGGAGAGGTATCACCTTCATGGAAGTGGAGAAGGGAGAGGAGGGGCTGCACTTGGAGGAGGGAGTTGCTGCTGCTTTGGGGGGGAAGAGGGAGGCGCCACCAGGGATTGCTGGAGGGAGAGGAGGCACCAAGGAAGGAGCTGGAGGCACTGCTTGCTGGCTTTAGTTGGGGAAGGCTGCTTGGGGAGAAGAAATGAGGAAATGAGATGAGGGCTGATTCGGTTTGGGCTGGAGAAATGAGCTTGTGGAGGTTGGCTTGGGGAGAGAAATCAGATTGAAGAAAATGCTGGCTCGGTTTTTTTCTTTGCTGCTCCCCCAAATTCTTTTGTAAATTGAGATCACAACCCACTAGTAAGCAAGAGCTAATTTGGCTAAGTCCCAGAAATTCAGCACTTGGATTCAGTTTTGACGCTAAGATTTTAATTAGTAATTGATGTTGGATTGGGCTCAAAACTCAACCATTGAAAAGAGAAAAGTTTCTAGTTTTCATTTTACTAACATGCACACTCTAGGTCCTTATAGTTCTCAAGTTACAAGGCTCTGAACTTTAATGAAAACCATATTCACACCCTGAAATTTCTAGCTCTTAAATTTTGTTAAGCTTGGAAATTCTCAAGTGGCAATTTGGGTTAGATTCTGAAATTAGCAATTGATCTCAAATGCGGCTAAAACTTGGTTGGCGCTAATGTTAGCCACATGAGCCGAATTCGAATTTGGGACCATGACAAATCCTCCCCCCTTAGAAGAATCTCGCCCCGAGATTCGAAAATGAGAGCATAGATGGATAGAATCTATATGGACAATGCAGCCACATACAAAAGATATGACTTTAATTGCGAAAAGACTTGGATGGTAGCTCCTACATAGTATGGATGAACTCGGGATACTCGACTTTTAAACAGTCTTCCCGCTCTCATGTGGCCTCATCTTCAGTGTGATTGCTCCACTGAATTTTATAGAATTTGAGAGTCCTCCTACGAGTCTTGTGTTCAGTTTCATCCAAAACTCAAATAGGATACTCTTGATAGGACAGATCAGGCAGAACCTCGAGTTCATCCACTTCGAGATGTTCAAAGGGAATACGGAGGCACTTCTTCATTTGCGATATGTGGAAGACATCGTGGACCATCGCTAGAGCGGGAGGAAGCTCCGATTGATATGCCGCTTGACCACGAAGGAGTCAAGTTGATCCAGGAAGATGGAATTCATAAGGTACATGAAGTACGCCGGTGCATTCGTCAAACCGAACGACGTGACGGTATACTCATATAGGCCATAACGAGTGGAGAATGCTGTTTTTTCTTTTTGGGATATCTTCGGCTCGAATCTTGATTTGATGATACCCGAGCCTCAAATCAATCTTGGAGAACACCCGTGCACCAGCAAGCTGATCAAGAGGATGTCAATTCGAGGAAGAGAGTACTTGTTCTTTATGGTGACTGCGTTCAAAGGACGATAATCAACACATAGACGAAGAGAATCGCCCTTCTTGGTCATGAATAGAGCCGAGCAGCCCCAAGGTGAGGAGCTCGGATGAATGAATCCCTTGTCCATCAGTTCCTTCAGTTGATTCTTCAATTCGGCCAATTCATCGGGCGGCATTCGATCTGACGCTTGAAGCTGGAGCAACCCCGGGCTGAAGTTCAACTACGAACTCAATATCCCGATCGGGCGGCATCCCCGGCAATTCTATTGGGAACACATCCGGGTATTCAGAAACCATAGGAATGGACTCTAACTCCTCATTCTATCGTTGACCATGGTCAGACGACAAGAGTTAGACTCCACAAGGTAGGGATAGGTTCTTAGACTTGGCTAAAAATTCGAATTAAAACATGATCTAGACAATAGCACAAGACAAAGGAATCCTACAAGTCTAACATACATAAAAGCATAGATCATGATGCAAAAAGGACATAGCAAGACATATGCATGCATGATATGACATGGACCTCATATGCATGGTATGAAATGCACGGTTCCAACGTGATCGTTTCTCCCACGCTCACCATTCAACCCACACAACCTTAGTTATAAACATAGGGCGGGTAATATAGTGCTAATTGCTACCTAGAAAATTAAGCAAATCCTACTAATTACCGAAGTGGTTGTCAAGTTTACGGTTCGTCTTTGTGCACCTTGCTCTGATACCAGCTTGTGAGGAGCCGCCCAGACCGTCCTCGGGTTATTTGAATGACCAGTTGCCCTCATCGGATTTGGAGGCTAGCAATGGATCACCGGAGGTGTTCACAGTGCTAACACCCAAGCCCAATTAGGACAACAAGTATCCCATTCGAATAACTCGATAACAATCCCGGTATTCCCCCGGTATGCGACCTGAAAACTCGCCCAGGATCGCCCCGCATACCGGTTTCCATAGCCATACCAAAAAAATTCGCATAAAGGGGGCAACGAATCCAAAACTTTACTACCAGACACGCAACGCGGAAGCACAACAAACAACACCAACTCAAGCACAAAGACAAACCAAACAACCACACAACTAAAACAACACATCTAGCAAACTAGAAGCATATAAAACATGACTAGACAGCAAGATAAAAGTTCAAAATTTCGGCATGGCGCCTCTAGAAATACGGACATCCACTCGTGAGGCATAAGAAACAAATAATTAACCAAGTATAGCACAACAACAACAAACATGGCATAAGGATTAGCATGGGTAGAAGTAGCAACTAGACATGAGTTAAGCATGATAATACAACAAGGTTCAACAACAGAAATAGCCAAGTATTTAAACAAGCCATAACATAATTTTAAAGACTAACTATACAACAAAATGGACACACAACCACCACATTAAACCAAAAGTAAAACATCTCCGGAAGTGTCCTTCCCTGGAACACTTCCGGGCGTTTGCAACGCTGAGCTTAGCCTCATTCGGTGTCCCGCCCGACCACCAAGAAGCAAAACGGACAGAACTCATACCCATCAGGGTCCTCACTTGAAAACCACAAAGCAGAAGCTTGAGTACAGAAGGTACTCGCAAGACTTACCCGTGGTCCATATATGACCGACTCGAAAGAATATGCATTTGGATGTAGCAAGGTATAAGCTTAAGGTAAAAGTGCAGAAAAGCTTACTTTGGTTCATTTTTACATGCAACTACTCAATTTACAAGTTTTAAAGCATTTATGGACGACACCTATTACTAAAGTGAGAGCTGAATTTAAACATTAAGAGAGCAAATAAAATCATGAACAAGCATCAACATCAAGTATTCCAACTATTTTCAATTTAAGTTATTACTACGTTGAAATGTCGGATGATACAAGCGTGCTCATATCCGAGGCGGCAATTGAATCGCTTATTCGCCTGCGAGGATCATCAATCGCACGACATGTGCCACAAGGAACCTCATGTCAACCCTCCTCCCATCCATATCTACTCGTTGAACCATCCTCATGCGGCCCGAGCACCTAGCAACCTCCCTCGAGCGGCTCAAGCCTCGCTTAGCCCTCGAGAGAGACCTAGGCCTCGCCCTCAACCACGTCCAATCGCATGAGGGCATGACCCATCGAGTAGTATGCCATGAAAGGGTGGCTTACCGTACCATTATATCGGGCATGCGATCAACAAAGTGTGCTCGTTCAACATGGCAAACAACGGATCGGTCCTTAACCAACACAGGCGAGACTACGACATTTGAGTCTCCATACCCAAATGATCCAACCCTCTCGCCCGGTCTCAATTTTACATTTCAAACATAACCATTTCCATTTACAACCCAATAGTGTGAAATAATTAAACTCAAGTGATGGAACCTTCCACCACTTGGCCCATACCCGACATCTAAGCAAACTAAGCATGGACACAATATAAATACCCAAGTACTAGTTCCAAGGAAGGTATTCAACAATTATCAATGGGTGAAAGTGCAGCAATTAGGTTCTAGTCCTATCCCACATTTCAATTCCTAATGCAAGGCGTAATCATCCAATAAGCAAATTATTAAGCTAAAATACAATCGTATAAGGTTAAACATGCTTAGGTGCTTGCCTTGAGCTTCTGCTGGATTTTCGATAATGGTTGGCTCTCCGTAACCCCTCGGTCACGCTTGGCGTTAACCATCTTCGGGTTAGATTCTCTACGATCACAATGTATGGAAAAGAAAATGAGATGCATGCAATGCATATAAGATGAAATACTAAAGGCATCCTCATGACCAATCCAAAAGTGCAAGCATTCATTTCAATTTAAGAACAAAAACTACAATGCTACTCTCTATTTCTATTCTATAGCACAAATCTGAAAATAACAAGCACATTCCTCTAAACAAGTATAACTTTTATTTGGCTAACCCAAAAATGACTTCTTGGACTCGAAAAAGACCACAAGAGGGTGATCTAACATTACCATGCATCATAACATTCAGAATACAAATTTAAAGTTTGCAATTTAACTCTGAACTTTAGTCCCAAAGTCTGAAATTTTCAGCACAAACTGATTTCAGAGCAGCGTTGATATAAATGACCATAACTTTTGAACCGTTTGATCAAATTGAGCAAACTTATACTCGAAACGACCACAAGACATAGGCCTACAACCTGGATTTGGCCAATCACCCAGATTCTGCACAGAGAATTCCCAGTTCGGCCAGGAACAGAGAACAGTTTCAGAGTTTCAGAAATTTCAGTGTTTCAGAACAGCACGCACAAATTTCATCATATCAATGGCTATACTTAATGGAATTGAGTAAAGGATGACATTTTTGTAATCTACATGAAATTTCCTAAAACTTCACAGCCAAAATTAATTTCTAATTCGGCCTCTAACTAATTCTTATTCACAGCTCAAGTTTCTACCCGAAATCTTCAGCATTTTCAGAGCAGCAAGCACTAAAATTGCCATAACTTTCAGCTGGTTTATGAAATTGAGTGATTCCAGTTGGAGATGAAAGATAATTTCATTACCCATAACTTTCTCTACAGCCAACCTAGCAGGAAATGCTCGGAACTTGCTCAAATCACCACGAAACAGTAGCTGCAAAATCTGCTCGAAAATTCAGACTTTGCTCCAAACCCTAGATTGGTTGTTCCCCACCCAAATCCCAAATCTCTACTCACCATAGCCCTCAACTCCACCATGGCTACCTCCAAAATCATAAATAACCAATCAAACCCTAGGGGAGAGGTCTCACCTTCATGGAAGTGGAGAAGGAGAGGAGGGGCTGCACTTGGAGGAGGGAGTTGCTGCTGCTTTGGGGGGAGAGGGGCGCCACCAGGGGATTGCTGGAGGAGAGGAGGCACCAAGGAAGGAGCTGGGGCGCTGCTTGCTGGCTTTAGTTGGGGAAAGGCTGCTTGGGGAGAAGAAATGAGGAAATGAGATGAGGGCTCATTCGGTTTGGGCTGGAGAAATGAGCTTGTGGAGGTTGGCTTGGGCGAGGAAATCAGATTGAAGAAATCTTTGGCTCGGTTTTTTTCTTTGCTGCTCCAAATTCTTTTGTAAATTGAGATCACAACCCCACTAGTAAGCAAGAGATAATTTGGCTAAGTCCCAGAAATTCAGCACTTGGATTCAGTTTGGCGCTAAGATTTTAATTAGTAATTGATGTTGGATTGGGCTGAAAACTCAACCATTGAAAAGAGAAAAGTTTCTAGTTTTCATTTTACTAACATGCACACTCTAGGTCCTTATAGTTCTCAAGTTACAAGGCTCTGAACTTTAATGAAAACCATATTCGCACCCTGAAATTTCTAGCTCTTAAATTTTGTTAAGCTTGGAAATTCTCAAGTAGCAATTTGGGGTAGATTCTGAAATTAGCAATTGATCTCAAATGCGGCTAAAACTTGGTTGGCGCTAATGTTAGCCGCATGAGCCGAATTCGAATTTGGGGCCATGACAGTTTGCCCCGAAGAGAAACACTCCGAAGACACACCGGATTGCCCTCGCAAGTGTTGTTAGTCTTGTTGGAGATTGTTTCGGGCGAATTCGCTTTGATGTTAATTTCATACATATCAAGATCCAAATAGGTGGATTTTGTGAAAGTTTGCTCCGGAGCGAAACACTCCGAAAATGCTCCGGGTTCCACTCCTACGTGTCGCCGGTCTCATTGGAGCTTGTTTCGCTCGATTTCGCTCTAGTGTTATCTTCGTTCAAACCGGGATCCGAACAAGTGGACATTATGAATGTTTGCCCCGAAGCGAAACACTCCGAAGACACACCGAATTGCCCTCGTAAGTGTTGTTAGTCTTGTTGGAGCTTGTTTGGTCGAATTAAGCTTTGATGTTAATTTCATACATATCAAGATCCAAAAGGTGGATTTTGTGAAAGCTTGCCTGAGCGAAACACTCGAAAATGCAAGGGTTGCACTCCTATGTGTCGCCGGTCTCATTGTAGCTTGTTTAAGCTCGATTTAGCTCTGGTGTTAATTTCATTCAAACGGGATCGAACAAGTGGACTTTATGAAAGTTTACCCGAAGCGAAACACTCAGAAGACACCGGATTGCCCTCGTGCGTGTTGTTAGTCTTGTTGGAGCTTGTTTGATCGAATTCGCTTTGATGTTAATTTCATACATATCTAGATCCGAATAGGTGGATTTTGTGAAAGCTTGCAGGAGCGAAACACTCAAAATGCGGGTTGCACCCCACGTGTCGCCGGTCTCATTGGAGCTTGTTTCGCTCGATTTCGCTCTGGTGTTAACTTCACTCAAACCGGGATCCGAACAAGTGTACATTTTGAAAGTTTGCCCCGAAGCGAAACACTCCGAAGACACACCGGATTGCCTTGTTAGTGTTGTTAGTCTTGTTGGAGCTTGTTTCGGTCGAATTCGCTTTGATGTTAATTTCATACATATCAAGATACGAATAGGTGGATTTTGTGAAAGTTCGCCCGGGCGAAACACTTGAAAATGCGGGTTGCACTCCTACGTGTCGCCGGTCTCATTAGAGCTTCTTTACGCTCGATTTCGCTCTGGTGTTATCTTCATTCAAACCGGGATCCGAACAAGTGGACATTATGAAAGTTTGCCCCGATGTGAAACACTCCGAAGACACACCGGATTTCCCTTGTAAGTGTTGTTAGTCTTGTTGGAGCTTGTTTCGGTCGAATTCGCATTGATGTAATTTCTTAAATATCAAGATCCGAATAGGTGGATTTTGTGAAAGCTTGCACCCGAGCGAAACACTCCGAAAATGCACCGGGTTGCACTACTACGTGTCATCGGTCTCATCGGACCTTGTTTCGCTCGATTTTGCTCTGGTGTTATCTTCGTTCAAACCGGGATCCGAACAAGTGAACATTTTGAAAGTTTGCCCCGAAGCGAAACACTCTGAAGACACACCGGATTGCCCTCATAAGTGTTGTTAGTCTTGTTGGAGATTGTTTCGGGCGAATTCGCTTTGATGTTGATTTCATACATATCAAGATCCAAATAGGTGGATTTTGTGAAAGTTTGCTCCGGAGCGAAACACTCCGAAAATGCTCTAGGTCCCACTCCTACGTGTCCTCGGTCTCATTGGAGCTTGTTTCGCTCGATTTCGCTCTGGTGTTATCTTCATTCAAGCCGGGATCCGAACAAGTGGACATTATGAATGTTTGCCCCGAAGCGAAACACTCCGAAGAAACACCGGATTGCCCTCGTAAGTGTTGTTAGTCTTGTTGGAGTTTGTTTCGGTCGAATTCGCTTTGATGTTAATTTCATACATATCAAGATCCGAATAGGTGGATTTTGTGAAAGCTTGCACCGGAGCGAAACACTCCGAAAATGCACCGGGTTTCACTCCTCGTGTCGCCGGTCTCATTGTAGCTTGTTTAAGCTAGATTTACGCTCTGGTGTTAATTTCATTCAAACCGGGATCCGAACAAGTGGACTTTATGAAAGTTTACCCCGAAGCGAAACACTCCGAAGACACACCGGATTGCCCTCGTAAGTGTTGTTAGTCTTGTTGGAGCTTGTTTCCGTCGAATTGGCTTTGATGTTAATTTCATACATATCAAGATCTGAATAGGTGGATTTTGTGAAAGCTTGCACCGGAGCGAAACACTCCTAAAATGCACCGGGTTGCACTCCTACGTGTCGCCGGTCTCATTGGAGCTTGTTTCGCTCAATTTCGCTCTGATGTTAACTTCACTCAAACCGGGATCCAAACGAGTGGACATTTTGAAAGTTTGCCCCGAAGCGAAACACTCCGAAGACACACCGGATTGCCCTTGTAAGTGTTGTTAGTCTTGTTGGAGCTTGTTTCGGTCGAATTCGCTTTGATGTTAATTTCATACATATCAAGATCCGAATAGGTGGATTTTGTGAAAGTTTGCCCCGGAGCGAAACACTTCGAAAATGCACCGGGTTGCACTCCTACGTGTCGCCGGTCTCATTGGAGCTTCTTTCGCTCGATTTCGCTCTGGTGTTATCTTCATTCAAACCGGGATCCGAACAAGTGGACATTATGAAAGTTTGCCCCGAAGTGAAACAGTCCGAAGACACACCGGATTTCCCTTGTAAGTGATGTTAGTCTTGTTGGAGCTTGTTTCGGTCGAATTCGCATTGATGTTAATTTCATACATATCAAGATCCGAATAGGTGGATTTTGTGAAAGCTTGCACCGGAGTGAATCACTCCGAAAATGCACCTGGTTGCACTACTACGTGTCACCGGTCTCATTGGAGCTTGTTTCGCTCGATTTTGCTCTGCTGTTATCTTCGTTCAAACCGGGATCCGAACAAGTGGACATTTTGAAAGTTTGCCCCGAAGCGAAACACTCCGAAGACACCCTGGATTGCCCTCATGTGAGACCCCGTTCGGATGAACAGGATCCTCCATGTGATTACTGTGCTATTCCCTGGATCAGTAGCTAGCACTCACATGTTTCCAACAATTGGAAATCACAACCATACATTTTAATAATTAAGCGGAAACGATTATACAAATAATATTACAACTCAGAGAAGTATAGCAGCAAAAGAAGCAAAGCCTTGTAGTGTACCCATCCATTCCCGCAGGCAACTGACCAAGCATAAACTCCAGATAGAATACAACGAAGAGGATCCCGCAACCTGCGATGAACAACTTCGAAAAGAGACTCGAAGCCGCGCTAACTCAACTTCCTACAATATAATTAGGCAAGGGTGAGTATTTTACATACTCAGCAAGACTTAAGCAAAACCTACAATACATGCGAAGCCATTTCAAAGGAAAGGCTACTACTGAGTTAATTTGCATGAAGCAAATTGAATTGTAAAACAAGTTATTTGCAAGCGGAATTTATAAGAGCATTTGATTGATAACAACTAAGTAAAGCATAATAACACTCACGGTCCTCCATGGCGTGAGTGGCGAATCATAATTCACGAAATCCAACAATATACGCCCTTTGACATAAAACACAGTTGCTAAAACAAATGAAACCAACCCTTTTGAAAATAATAAACATTTAACTTCATGCGAGTTCACCAAGACACCCATGACCGTGGTGCGGCTAATCAATTAGATTTAAACTCTGCGAGGTGTACAAGCTGTACCCACAAGGAATGATCCACCTTTTGCGAGAACATTTCGACACGCCTCCAATAGATGTTATGCGTGCGAGCGATCATACAATTTGTTCATTACACGGACATGACTTTACACCAGCCGGGGCGTTAACCCTCGCCCGACAGCAGAGACACTCACCCAAGCCGTGGATCCACATTTATCACACCCAACACCACGTCTTGCCCATGGCAAGGCGTACCGATGCACCGGCCGAACAATTACCCATCTGAATCGCATGGAAGCCCCTCACAAGCAATCCGTCTGGAAAGCCTCCGCTAGCTCCGCCTACCAATGAGCAAAGCCATGTCCAAATAAGTTAATAGGCTATGGCTAACCCATACTCACCCTCGTGGTTTGTCACGGATTTTCTTGGATCAAGCTACACGATGTTCGGTCCTTAGTCCGACACGGGCGACACTTCACCCTACACTACGTGCAATTCCTGTCGCACATCGGCTATTGCCAATAATCGCCCGCATCAACACATAGTTTTCTTTTGGGTTTTTAATCAAAATACCCACAACCAACAGTGCTATTTCCAAGGTTTTCAGGAAACAAATGTTGCTTTGATCATGTATATCATTGATTCTAAAGCATGGCTAAGCATGAATAATATGAACGCATATACCCATGATGACATTAAGTAACGCCTAACCTTAATCTAAGGTTATCAAGGTTCACATGTTCATAATCATCAAAGGAGATTCACTAGACAACAGGTATAACTACCAAATCCACAAGATAGCAATTTACATAAAGTAATCGCATGCATGAAACAATTTGATGCACAAAAGGAATATAAAATACTGGGATCAATATGGTCAAAGGATGCTTGCCTTTCTTAATTGTCGTTTACGATGAAGACGAGGATCGAGGATGAAGGCGATGACGGAATTAGAGGCGTTGAGTTCTACATGTCGATCAACGGAAATAAAGCAAATAAAAGACTTCAATAAGGGCAAAAAGAAAGGAGATAGAAAGAACAAGTAAAATTCTTTACAAGAAACAGGGATTGCTCTTTTATGAATTTATTAGTTTTATTTCTGAATTCAAGATGCAAAGATTGGTTAGATTAATAGAATTAAGCATTAGTTGCAAGTTTCATTGATTTACTATTCATGATATGAGTTTCTGCGAATTCTTATTATATACAGGCTTTGCTCTAAGAGGATTTAGAGTCAAAGCAAGATAAACTAAGGATGTTTTCTTAGATTGCTGCAGATTATATCCTAAAGATCATTTCTAAGCCGTTCTGTACTAAATTCGGTTTTAAATGAGTTGCTTTGCGAGTTAATGAAGAAGGCTTAATTGATCACATTGGACTATGAGCGATTAAATCTTTATCTTTAATTGATTTTGCTTAGAATTGGGTTTACACAAGTTAGATTTATTTATTTAGGCTCTTGATAACATATTAAGTGATATTTGAGAAGGTTACGGTGATAAAATATCTTAATTATAGACTTCTTCACTTCTACCGATTCATATTATAAAGTTAGGAAACTTAACACTTAAGGTTATTTAGCTATTAGGTTTTGCATGCAAAACATGATGAAATATGGTTATTTCTTCATACTAAGATGATTTATACTTTGTATAACAATCCTAACCTAATTCCATAAATTTTAGGCTTTAGGCGATACATTATAATCATTGTTGAAAAGGCTTAAGTGGCATTGCAAAGTTGACACTATTCGGAATCGGCCAAAAGTAAATCAAAAGGTTAATCACTTAAGGGTTTTGATCTAATAAGATTAATAGGCAAACCTTAATGGAATAAGATTATTTTTATAGATTATGGTAGTATGAACTTTGTACAACGTAACTAAACTGATTTTCTTGATTTTAGTATTTGGATGAGTTATTTTATCTATCATTTGAAATAGCATAAATGATCCCATTTGAAACCTTAAATCGGCCAAGTTTCATATTGAGTTTGCGACTACATTATACAAGATCTTAAGTTCATTTTCACGTGTTAACGATAAACAATCCTAGAAATGTTTTAAAACTATTTTTACATTATTTTGACCTTAACAGAGTTGATTAACTATTTATTTGCTCTGGCGATTTGCACTTTCTTGCATTCAAAGAATGCAAGATAAGTTTTACTTTAAATATTTTTACATGAATGGTTCTCTATTGATTCGAGGAAGTTAATACAAATTATTTCATCCTTTTATGAGCTTTTATGCTTTTGTTTTCATTAATGGCCATAATAAGGTTTAATGATGATTGCAAAGTAAGTAAATTAAACATTGATAAAAATTAAATATATTTTCATGATTGAGTTTATTATAATTCCAGAAGCATATTCATATTTATTTTATGACTTTATCATTTATATTTTCATATGTACAATAATGCTCATAATAGTGAGTTCACATCATCTTAAATTCAAATAATTGTTACGTAATATAAAAATTCAATATTTTTGTATATTTGAATTGATATTGATCTTATCATCATATTAATATTTATTTTATCATTTTATGCTTTACTGTGTATAACTTTTATTAAAGATCATAATGAGATTATAACAAAGCTTAATTCTAATAAATTGTTACGAAGCTCAATGATTAAATATTTTTGTATATTCAGATTCTTTCTGATTTTATATGAATAATAAAATTTATCTCACTGAAATTGGGTTACAAATGCGAAAGATAATTAAGATTGAATTTTAGCCGATTTGGAAATTCATATGAAATCTTGAAATCGTTTTCACATAACGAAGCGTATTTACCTTTTGCTGAAACTTTCTGCGCCCTTGTTGGAGGGCTCCACTCGGTGAGGCGAGGGCAGCCTAGGGCTTCCATGGCGACGGCGGTCCGTGGTCTTCGGCGAGGTCGATGCTTGAGAGCAAGAACTCGATGGCGAAGCCGACCACAGTGCCGATTTGGCGGAAGAGACACCAGAGAAGTGCCCAGAGCTCAAGCGCGGCGGCAATGGCGGCGATGGAAGACAAGCGAGCGTGTTAGGGATTGAATCGGTGGCTGGTGAGCATCGGTGAGTCTTGAGGTTCCATTTTGGGATTTACGGAAGGAGAAGGCCGGAGGAGCTCCGCCCACAGTGGCTTTGAGTCGGAGAAAGAAGGGCGCCGCATTTGCAAGGGAGATCTCGCATGGAGGGCTCGAGAGATTTTGAGGGTTTTGATCCTTGAGGCCGTGGATGCTCTAGCTCGGAGGAATTTGGAAATGGTGGTGATTCAGAAAAGAACCGCGAGTGGGTTTGAGCTCTGGAGCTTGCGGCCATGGCGGATTCTGAAGGATTTGGTGCTTTGGTGCAGAGAGGAAGAAGGAATAGAGGGAATGAGGAAGAAGCTCATTGCGGTCACTGAGGTGCACTTTATAGTCAAAGAAAGTAGAGGATGAGCGGCTGGCTGAGTTGGTCTCGGTTGCGAGGTTCACGAGAGGCGACGAAAAAAGGAAGAAACGGGCGGTATGGCTCGAGAGAAGAGAGGGCGCCGTGGCGATGATCGGAGTTGAGTGAGGTGAGGTGTGGCGAGAAACACGACCGATCGGCGAGGAGATGCATTGAGCGAAGCTCAATTGGTTGCGCTGGACTCGATGATTTCTTGCTCGATCGCAAACGAGGGAGAAGAAGGAGGCTGTGAGCGGGGCGAGGTCCTTGATCGGTGAGGTTAAGCGCCAAAAGGAATGGTCCCAGCTCGATGGTTCTAGAACCGGATTTTCTTGTGCTGACAAATGGGAGTAGAAATTGATCAAACTTTTTGACCATGGTCTTTGAATAGATTTTGATGCCTGGTAAAATTTTGAGGTTAAAATGAATTACCGAAAAATTGATAATATTCTGACAACAGTGACTGCTCCTAATTTCTTGTTGCGGATTTTGATTTTTGATTGAGATCAATTGAAGTCTACTATTTTTGACATTTTGTTTTTCAATAGGATTTAGTCTCAGAATGCTTTTGTAAAATTTTCAGCTCAAAATATGCTTCCATTATTTTATAAAAATTCTGACATTGCAATTTCTAGATTTTCAGAGTTTACATTTTTTAACTTCTAAAAAGTCCTAAAGCACATTATTAATTTATAATATTTTATGAGAGGTAGATATTGCATTGAGTATTTCATGATAAATTTTTCAGCTCCAGATAAGATTTATAAATATTTTATAAATTCTGACAATGCATTGTTTTGATTTAAAAGTTGTCTTTTCATTTTATATCTTCATTTGTTTATGCATAAAATTTCAATTGATGGCTAAAATGATTTAATTGAATGATCAGGGTTCTCATGGCAAATTTTATAAATTTTACTTTTTACATTTTGCCTTTTCTCCTTTTCATTCTTTAATTCCACTTCTTGAATTTTTCTTGCAACACGAAAATCCAAGAACTCCAAATAAAAATCAATAATGCCAAGAAAACTCAGAAAGAATAATATTCAAATTCAAAATATTAATTTTTATTTTATTAAAATTTTGGGATGTTACACCTCATAAGTGTTGTTAGTCTTGTTGGAGCTTGTTTCGGTCGAATTCGCATTGATGTTAATTTCAAACATATCAAGATCCGAATAGGTGGATTTTGTGAAAGTTAGCACTGGAGCGAAACGCTCCGAAAATGCACCGGGTTGCACTCCTACGTGTCGCCGGTCTCTTTGGAGCTTGTTTCGCTAGATTTCGGTCTGGTGTTAACTTCATTCAAACCAGGATCCGAACAAGTGGACATTATGAAAGTTTGCCCCGAAGCGAAACACTCCGAAGACACACCGGATTGCCCTCGTAAGTGTTGTTAGTCTTGTTGGAGATTGTTTGGCGAATTAACTTTGATGTTAATTTCATACATATCAAGATCCAAATAGGTGGATTTTGTGAAAGTTTGCTTCGGAGCGAAACACTTCGAAAATGCTCCGGGTTCCACTCCTACGTGTCGCCGGTCTCATTGGAGCTTGTTTCGCTCGATTTCGCTCTAGTGTTATCTTCATTCAAACCGGGATCCGAACAAGTGGACATTATGAATGTTTTCCCCGAAGCGAAACACTCCGAAGACACACCGAATTGCCCTCGTAAGTGTTGTTAGTCTTGTTGGAGCTTGTTTCGGTCGAATTCGCTTTGATGTTAATTTCATACATATCAAGATCCGAATAGGTGGATTTTGTGAAAGCTTGCGGGCGAAACACTCGAAAATGCAGGGTTGCACTCCTATGTGTCCGGTCTCATTGTAGCTTGTTTAGCTCGATTTAGCTTTGGTGTTAATTTCATTCAAGCGGGATCCGAACAAGTGGACTTTATGAAAGTTTGCCCGGCGAAACACTCGAAGACACACGGATTGCCCTCGTGCGTGTTGTTAGTCTTGTTGGAGCTTGTTTGGTCGAATTCGCTTTGATGTTAATTTCATACATATCAAGATTGAATAGGTGGACTTTGTGAAAGCTTGCACGGGGCGAAACACACGAAAATGCACGGGTTGCACCCCTACGTGTCGCCGGTCTCATTGGAGCTTGTTTCGCTCGATTTCGCTCTGGTGTTAACTTCACTCAAACCGGGATCCGAACCAGTGGACATTTTGAAAGTTTGCCCCAAAGCGAAACACTCCGAAGACACACCGGATTGCCCTTGTAAGTGTTGTTGGTCTTGTTGGAGCTTGTTTCGGTCGAATTCGCTTTGATGTTAATTTCATACATATCAAGATCCGAATAGGTGGATTTTGTGAAAGTTCGCCACGGAGGGAAACACTTTGAAAATGCACCGGGTTGCACTCCTACGTGTCGCCGGTCTCATTGGAGCTTCTTTCGCTCGATTTCGCTCTGGTGTTATCTTCATTCAAACCGGGATCCGAACAAGTGGACATTATGAAAGTTTGCCCCGATGTGAAACACTCCGAAGACACACCGGATTTCCCTTGTAAGTGTTGTTAGTCTTGTTGGAGCTTCTTTCGATTGGTCGCATTGATGTAATTTCATACATATCAAGATCCGAATAGGTGGATTTTGTGAAAGCTTGCGAGGCGAAACACTCGAAAATGCGGGTTGCACTACTCGTGTCACGGTCTCATTGGAGCTTGTTTAGCTCGATTTGCTCTGGTATTATCTTCGTTCAAACCGGGATCCGAACAAGTGGACATTTTGAAAGTTTGCCCCGAGGCGAAACACTCTGAAGACACACCGGATTGCCCTCATAAGTGTTGTTAGTCTTGTTGGAGCTTGTTTCGGTCGAATTCGCATTGATGTTAATTTCAAACATATCAAGATCCGAATAGGTGGATTTTGTGAAAGTTTGCACCGGAGCGAAACACTCCGAAAATGCACCGGGTTGCACTCCTACGTGTCGCCGGTCTCATTGGAGCATGTTTCGCTCGATTTCGGTCTGGTGTTAACTTCATTCAAACCAGGATCCGAACAAGTGGACATTTTGAAAGTTTGCCCCGAAGCGAAACACTCCGAAGACACACCGGATTGCCCTCGTAAGTGTTGTTAGTCTTGTTGGAGATTGTTTCGGGCGAATTCGCTTTGATGTTAATTTCATACATATCAAGATCCAAATAGGTGGATTTTGTGAAAGTTTGCTCCGGAGCGAAACACTCCGAAAATGCTCCGGGTTCCACTCCTACGTGTCGCCGGTCTCATTGGAGCTTGTTTCGCTCGATTTCGCTCTGGTGTTATCTTCATTCAAACCGGGATCCGAACAAGTGGACATTATGAATGTTTGCCCCGAAGCGAAACACTCCGAAGACACACCGGATTGCCCTCGTAAGTGTTGTTAGTCTTGTTGGAGTTTGTTTCGGTCGAATTCGCTTTGATGTTAATTTCATACATATCAAGATCCGAATAGGTGGATTTTGTGAAAGCTTGCACCGGAGCGAAACACTCCGAAAATGCACCGGGTTGCACCCCTACGTGTCGCCGGTCTCATTGGAGCTTGTTTCGCTCGATTTCGCTCTGGTGTTAACTTCACTCAAACCGGGATCCGAACAAGTGGACATTTTGAAAGTTTGCCCCGAAGCGAAACACTCCGAAGACACACCGGATTGCCCTTGTAAGTGTTGTTAGTCTTGTTGGAGCTTGTTTCGGTCGAATTCGCTTTGATGTTAATTTCATACATATCAAGATCCGAATAGGTGGATTTTGTGAAAGTTCGCCCCGGAGCGAAACACTTCGAAAATGCACCGGGTTGCACTCCTACGTGTCGCCGGTCTCATTGGAGCTTCTTTCGCTCGATTTCGCTCTGGTGTTATCTTCATTCAAACCGGGATCCGAACAAGTGGACATTATGAAAGTTTGCCCCGATGTGAAACACTCCGAAGACACACCGGATTTCCCTTGTAAGTGTTGTTAGTCTTGTTGGAGCTTGTTTCGGTCGAATTCGCATTGATGTTAATTTCATACATATCAAGATCCGAATAGGTGGATTTTGTGAAAGCTTGCACCGGAGCGAAACACTCCGAAAATGCACCGGGTTGCACTACTACGTGTCACCGGTCTCATTGGAGCTTGTTTCGCTCGATTTTGCTCTGGTGTTATCTTCGTTCAAACCGGGATCCGAACAAGTGGACATTTTGAAAGTTTGCCCCGAAGCGAAACACTCCGAAGACACACCGGATTGCCCTCATAAGTGTTGTTAGTCTTGTTGGAGCTTGTTTCGGTCGAATTCGCATTGATGTTAATTTCAAACATATCAAGATCCGAATAGGTGGATTTTGTGAAAGTTTGCACCGGAGCGAAACACTCCGAAAATGCACCGGGTTGCACTCCTACGTGTCGCCGGTCTCATTAGAGCATGTTTCGCTCGAATTCGCTCTGGTGTTAACTTCATTCAATCCAGGATCCGAACAAGTGGACATTTTGAAAGTTTGCCCCGAAGCGAAACACTCCGAAGACACACCGGATTGCCCTCGTAAGTGTTGTTAGTCTTGTTGGAGATTGTTTCGGGCGAATTCGCTTTGATGTTAATTTCATACATATCAAGATCCAAATAGGTGGATTTTGTGAAAGTTTGGTCCGGAGCGAAACACTCCGAAAATGCTCCGGGTTCCACTCCTACTTGTTTCGCTCGATTTCGCTCTGGTGTTATCTTCATTCAAACCGGGATCCGAACAAGTGGACATTTTGAATGTTTGCCCCGAAGCGAAACACTCCGAAGACACACCGGATTGCCCTCGTAAGTGTTGTTAGTCTTGTTGGAGTTTGTTTGATCGAATTAAACTGATGTTAATTTCATACATATCAAGATCCGAATAGGTGGATTTTGTGAAAGTTAGCCTTGGAAGCGAAAGCAGCTCGAAAATGCCCGGGTTGCACTCCTCGTGTCGCCGGTCTCTTTGGAGCTTGTTTCGCTAGATTTCGGTCTAGTGTTAACTTCATTCAAACCAGGATCCGAAAATGCACCTAGTTGCACTACTACGTGTCACGGTCTCATTGGAGCTTGTTTTGCTCGATTTTGCTCTCTCTTTGTTATCTTCGTTCAAAGCGGGATCGAACAAGTGGACTTTTGAAAGTTTGCCCGGCGAAACACTCGAAGACACCTGGATTGCCCTCATAAGTGTTGTTAGTCTTGTTGGAGCTTGTTTGATCGAATTCGCATTGATGTTAATTTCAAACATATCAAGATCCGAATAGGTGGATTTTGTGAAAGTTAAGTTTTTGGGCGAAACACTCAGAAAATGCAGGGGTGCACTCCTACGTGTCGCCGGTCTCTTTGGAGCTTGTTTACGCTAGATTTGATCAGGTGTTAACTTCATTCAAACCGGGATCGAACAAGTGGACATTATGAAAGTTTGCCCGGCGAAACACTCCGAAGACACACGGGATTGCCCTCGTAAGTGTTGTTAGTCTTGTTGGAGATTGTTTCGGTCGAATTCGCTTTGATGTTAATTTCATACATATCAAGATCCCAATAGGTGGATTTTGTGAAAGTTTGCTCGGAGCGAAACACTTGAAAATGCTCGGGTTCCACTCCTCGTGTCGCATGGTCTCATTGGAGCTTGTTTGCTCGATTTCGCTCTAGTGTTATTTTCATTCAAACGGGATCCGAACAAGTGGACATTATGAATGTTTGCAAAGCGAAACACTCGAAGAGACAACGAATTGCCCTCGTAAGTGTTGTTAGTCTTGTTGGAGCTTGTTTGATCGAATTAAGCTTTGATGTTAATTTCATACATATCAAGATCCGAATAGGTGGATTTTGTGAAAGCTTGCACGGGCGAAACACTCGAAAATGCGGGTTGCACTCCTATGTGTCGCCGGTCTCATTGGAGCTTGTTTAGCTCGATTTAGCTCGATGTTAATTTCATTCAAAGCGGGATCGAACAAGTGGACTTTATGAAAGTTTGCCCGAGCGAAACACTCGAAGACACGGATTGCCCTCGTAAGTGTTGTTAGTCTTGTTGGAGCTTGTTTGGTCGAATTAGCTTTGATGTTAATTTCATACATATCAAGATCCGAATAGGTGGATTTTGTGAAAGCATGCGGGGCGAAACACTCGAAAATGCGGGTTGCACCCTACGTGTCGCGGTCTCATTGGAGCTTGTTTACGCTCGATTTACGCTCGGTGTTAACTTCATTCAAACCGGGATCGAACAAGTGGACATTTTGAAAGTTTGCCCGAAGCGAAACACTGCGAAGACACGGATTGCCCTTGTAAGTGTTGTTAGTCTTGTTGGAGCTTGTTTGATCGAATTAAACTTTGATGTTAATTTCATACATATCAAGATCGAATAGGTGGATTTTGTGAAAGTTTGCCGGGAAAACACTCGAAAATGCGGGTTGCACTCCTCGTGTCGCCGGTCTCATTGGAGCTTCTTTAGCTCGATTTAGCTCTGGTGTTATCTTCATTCAAACCGGGATCCGAACAAGTGGACATTATGAAAGTTTGCCCCGATGTGAAACACTCCGAAGACACACCGGATTTCCCTTGTAAGTGTTGTTAGTCTTGTTGGAGCTTGTTTCGGTCGAATTCGCATTGATGTAATTTCATACATATCAAGATCCGAATAAGTGGATTTTGTGAAAGCTTGCACCGGAGCGAAACACTCCGAAAATGCACCGGGTTGCACTACTACGTGTCAGCGGTCTCATTGGAGCTTGTTTCGCTCGATTTTGCTCTGGTGTTATCTTCGTTCAAACCGGGATCCGAACAAGTGGACATTTTGAAAGTTTGCCCCGAAGCGAAACACTCTGAAGACACACCGGATTGCCCTCATAAGTGTTGTTAGTCTTGTTGGAGCTTGTTTCGGTCGAATTCGCATTGATGTTAATTTCAAACATATCAAGATCCGAATAGGTGGATTTTGTGAAAGTTTGCACCGGAGCGAAACACTCCGAAAATGCACCGGGTTGCACTCCTACGTGTCGCCGGTCTCATTGGAGCATGTTTCGCTCGATTTCGCTCTGGTGTTAACTTCATTCAATCGGGATCCGAACAAGTGGACATTTTGAAAGTTTGCCCGAAGCGAAACACTCAGAAGACACACGGATTGCCCTCGTAAGTGTTGTTAGTCTTGTTGGAGATTGTTTGGTGAATTAACTTTGATGTTAATTTCATACATATCAAGATCCAAATAGGTGGATTTTGTGAAAGTTTGGTCGGGGCGAAACACTCGAAAATGCTCGGGTTCCACTCCTCGTGTCGCCGGTCTCATTGGAGCTTGTTTTGCTCGATTTAGCTCTGGTGTTATCTTCATTCAAAGCGGGATCGAACAAGTGGACATTATGAATGTTTGCCCGGCGAAACACTCCGAAGACACGGATTGCCCTCATAAGTGTTGTTAGTCTTGTTGGAGTTTGTTTGATCGAATTCGCTTTGATGTTAATTTCATACATATCAAGATCCGAATAGGTGGATTTTGTGAAAGCTTGCACAGGCGAAACACTCGAAAATGCACGAGTTGCACTCCTCGTGTCGCCGGTCTCATTGGAGCTTGTTTAGCTCGATTTGATCTGGTGTTAATTTCATTCAAGCGGGATCGAACAAGTGGACATTATGAAAGTTTGCCCGAAGCGAAACACTCAGAAGACACACGGATTGCCCTCGTAAGTGTTGTTAGTCTTGTTGGAGCTTGTTTGGTCGAATTGGCTTTGATGTTAATTTCATACATATCAAGATCCGAATAGGTGGATTTTGTGAAAGCTTGCACGGGCGAAACACTCCTAAAATGCCGGGTTGCACTCCTCGTGTCGCCGGTCTCATTGGAGCTTGTTTAGCTCGATTTAGCTCTGGTGTTAACTTCATTCAAGCCGGGATCGAACAAGTGGACATTTTGAAAGTTTGCCCAGGCGAAACACTCGAAGACACACGGATTGCCCTTGTAAGTGTTGTTAGTCTTGTTGGAGCTTGTTTGGTCGAATTGGCTTTGATGTTAATTTCATACATATCAAGATCCGAATAGGTGGATTTTGTGAAAGCTTGCACGGGGCGAAACACTCCTAAAATGCACGGGTTGCACTCCTCGTGTCGCCGGTCTCATTGGAGCTTGTTTCGCTCGATTTCGCTCTAGTGTTAACTTCATTCAAGCGGGATCCGAACAAGTGGACATTTTGAAAGTTTGCCCGGCGAAACACTCAGAAGACACCGGATTGCCCTTGTAAGTGTTGTTAGTCTTGTTGGAGCTTGTTTGGTCGAATTAAAGCTTTGATGTTAATTTCATACATATCAAGATCCGAATAGGTGGATTTTGTGAAAGTTTGCCGGGCGAAACACTTGAAAATGCACCGGGTTGCACTCCTCGTGTCATGGGTCTCATTGGAGCTTCTTTCGCTCGATTTAGCTCTGGTGTTATCTTCATTCAAAGCGGGATCCGAACAAGTGGACATTATGAAAGTTTGCCCGAAGTGAAACACTCAGAAGACACACGGATTGCCCTCGTAAGTGTTGTTAGTCTTGTTGGAGCTTGTTT
>JAYEVE010000438.1:0-82859 GCA_036346375.1 Guadua angustifolia
CATGGAGGTTCCCTCTCTTCAGACAGGTCTCACATCTATATGCGTGATTGATTTCCCAAAATTGGTTATGTGCCGAGGATCTTAGTGACGAGGGTCGAATTGACCGTCGTCACTTGGCCAATCTGATCCCCGAGCTCATGGCCTCCGACCCGATTGGTGGCCGGACCTAGAGCTACGTCAACCACTCCCGCCGGACTCGAGCCGGCCTCGCCCAGCGCCAAGAAATTCACCCTTGATTTTTGATCAAGCATTTGACCCTACATTCAAGGAACGGTCGCGCGCAGAACGCAAAGAAGTCCGGCGGTTACCACCAGCTTCAACGTATGAAGGCCACATCCCGAATCTTCCCGTCCGCTATGCAGAGGGAGGTATAAAGGGCAAGGAAGCAGCTTTTCAAGGATACGGTCCACGAACTCACCACACACTCAAGAGCTTGAGCATTAATCATAGCCATTGTCGAGCGGCCAAGAACACCCCACACTAATCAATAGAAAAGAACACCACCGCAAGGCGATCGAGAGAGCTATTACCGCCGGGCTCAACCAAGATAAACCCGCCTCGTGTCGGTCGCTTAGCTTCGACCTTCGCCGATCACGACTTGATCCCTCGCTTGAGCCAAGCTCCCCGGTCCCCATCATTTAAACCCTCGCTTATTTTTGACGGCGATCCTGTCGCCGACACGGCGCCACCGTAGTCTGACTGTTTTGTTCTTTCGCAGGAAATCACTAGGTCTTGGGAGCATGGCGCGCTTCATCAACACACGTAACGGCACAAACGGACGCGACTACCCACGCCCTCGTTTCGCCGCCGCTTTTCGAAAGAGCTGGTGACCGGATCCGCAGACCAGAAGACGCCACGGATGGTGCAAGGTTATCAACCGTAAACCGCCCCGGAGCACCGGAGAAGGCCGCAAGATCGTTCGAAACCCCGCCTCTCGGGAGCGCCTATCGCCGGTCATGGTCGACCCCGAGAAGGCGGTCGGAGTTTTGGTGCATCGCCGAAGAGCTTGATCGGCCGGCCCGAGGTCAGGCTGCCGCAGCACGTGGCCAAGACGGGAGCCACATCCCGTAAGTGATGGCATTGCCGCATCAACCGGCAGAAGAAGACGCCTTCGGCGGCGCCTCGCTGGCCGAATCCCGGCCAGTCTTGACATCGTCTCGCCACGACCAGGGTTCGCCGAGCAAGGGCGACGGATCAAGTTCGCCCGGCCGATTTCGATCGCGGATCCTCCGATGTTGCCAGCGCCGCAGAGTCCAGATCCAGCGATCCGCCAGACTTTCGCACGCGCCCGTGTCGGCAGACGGATCCGGGAGCCTCGATTCCAATGCAAAGAAGAGGACTTGGTCGGCGGCGACACGACCCGGCCGCTCCCGCCACGACGCGGGCCTATTCTCGACGACCTTCGCCGGCCGCCGCGTTTGGCTTGCTGCTGATAGAACGCTTGACGGACTAAGAACCCGGACGAAGTTTCGCCATTTATTCGACCGCCATCCCGGGCGGGGACGAGCTGCTATGGCTAACTATCTCCCGACCGATCGACGGAGCCGAACCGCTCTTCAATCAAAAGCCCGGTTCCTTCAGTCGGGGCGCCAGTTCCAAACGCCCGCCCAACTTTCGTGAGTTGCAGAAGCGCCGGGGAAAAAGACCGATCACGCCATCCAGTAGAACGAAGCCGCCCGCGATTCGGGCGACGATTTATCCGCACGAGGAATCGATCCCAGCATCTCCGACGAGGCCGCTATAAAGGCCTTCGTTCAGGCCCGCGACGGCCTTACCAGGATCTAGAGATCGCCTCGGGCTCACCGTCAACAAAACTTTTTCCGATGGCGGAACTGAGGCGAACGCCGGACGATGCCGCTCCGGAAGCATGACTAATACAAGGTAAGCTTATCCTACCGCAGAGGCCGCCCATCCGCTCGGCGCCCGACCGTGGCGCCCCCAAAAGCGGAAGCGACCAACCGGAACGGCGATCGCCAGGATTTGGGTTTCGACGGCCCAGAGGTCCTCGAGGTCCGAGATCAACCTTTGAGAAGGATCCCGATCGCGCTAAGGGGCCCTCACCGCCAGACACAAGGCCAACCCCAAAGAGAGGATCGACGACCGGATCGGCGGGGGCCGCAACAAGAAGAGGCCGAGGGCGCCCACGATAGTCAAATTTTTCCCCTCTCCAAGCACCGCCATGACCGCGGACCGCAGGCTTGGCAAAACAAGCCGGAGGCCTCACGATGGCCGGAGAGATGCCCGGCACAAAGGACGAGCGCCTACGGGACAGGTGAACGCCGGAAGACCGAACGACCTCGATGACCTCGACCGAGTTTCAAGCAGAGCGAAGGCCAGACGACGCTATCTTCCATGCTCGGGCTTATCCCGGGCCAGCCTGCGCTGCCAACTATCTACCAAGTCGCCACCGAAGGCGCCGAGAAAGATTGGGGTCAGCCACGATCACCTTCGCCAGAGGACGACCCAAGGTATGGCCCGAGATCCGAAAACCGCTTCGTCGGGACTCGACTATAAGCAACACCGCTACGGCCGGATGGTCGCGGGTAGCCTCAATTTGTGCAGTCCGAGCGCCGAACGGATGCGATTCCCCGCCTAAGGTCAGCGCGGGCCGCCCCTTCTTCGATCGCCCCGAAGCTCGACCACACCTCCGGGATGTGGTCTTGCCCGCCACTTTTGGCGACCTACCAACTTCCGGACGGAGCTAATCACCTTCGAGGTGGTCGAGGGGACCTTCCGCATAACGCCATCCCTGGAGGCCACCCTTTGGTCGTTCATGGGCCAATCACTACCGGCCAACGGCATGAAGTTGCTCGACCCAACGGTCATAACCGCAGGGCGAACCGCAGCGGCCACGGCGAGACTGAGGCCTTGGCCTCGCCAAGATACTACCCCAAGAGGCCCGAGGCATGAAAAGAATGCTCCAAAGGCAAGAACCAGCCACGGGCCGACGAGTCGTGGTTGCCGAGGAGGACGACCGACCAGATGCATCCACGCTCAATGGACCGAAGTTCCAAATAGGAACTGAGTGCCGCTTTCCTTCGGCCAACAAGGGCATCTTTTGCTCGAACCGCGGACATGCCCGGCCCCGAGGGAGGTGATCGAGCACAAACCGCAGGTCGGCCGATCGCCCCAGACGAAGAAGCCGCACCGCTTTCTCCCGAGAAGGTGGCGATCATCAAAAGAGAACCTGACAAGCTCTAAGGCCGGTTTGTTTCATGAGGTTGACTTCAATGGTTGGCAACCGGCCATCGCCCGTAAAAGGGCAAGTGGAGGATGTGCGGACCACACGGCTTGAACTCGCCGCCCAAGGACAACTTCCCGCCTCAAGACGACCGATCGCCGACTCCAACCGAACGCCAAGATTAAGCTCGACGCCTATTCGGTATCACCAGATCAAGCTAGCAACAGACGACGAGAGCAAGACGGCGCTCATCACGCCTTTTCGCACTCTATTGCTACACCCATGTCGCTTGGTCTCGCGAATGTCGGGCCACTTTTCAACGCTCGATGACCAAGACGCTTGCCCCTAGATCGGAGAAACCTCGAGGTCACGTGACACATCATCGCCAAAGCCTTCAAGGCGACCACGCTCGAGACCTCGAGGAGACCTTCGCCAACCCGCCGTGCACAAGATTAAACTCAACCCCGAGAAGTGCGGTTCGCGCCGGCCGAAAAGTGCTCTACATGATCGGGGCTCGGGTTGGTCTTAACCCGAGAAGATCGAGGCGATCGAGAAGATGGCGCCCGACCCAAGGCAGGCAGCCTCACCGGCCGCATGGCCGCCTCAAGAAGTTCATCTCGACCGAGCGCTGGCTCCCTGCTTTTCGAGGTTATGAGGCAGGGAACTTTGAGGACCTCGAAGCGCAGTGGTCTTCGAAACCCGAAGGTATATTTGTCCACCCCACCTCGCCATTTACCCTCAAACTGACGGAAGCGCGCTTACCTTTGGGCCACCTCTCAAAGCCGCCGGCCGCCCCCGTGGCGAGCGATCCCAAAGAAGACTCAATCTACTACGCCAGGTCTTGTATGGCCCAAAGGAGCGCTACGCAGTACAGAACCGCAGATGTCTTCCTTCATGGCTCGCCGAAGCTTCGCCATTACTTCCAGCGACTTGGTGGTTGTCCCAGCAACTTTCCGCCGGGGACATCTTATGGAATCTAGAGGGCCGGACGGACGCCAAGGGCTATGGAGCGGCGGCTCGACGCCCGTGTCGGGCGCGAACGGCCATCAAGTCACAAGCGCCACTTTGGTCGAGCGGAGACCCAAAGCCGCACTAACCCGAGGTCGAGGAAGAAAAGCCCGACCATGTTCGACCTTGTCCTTCAAGCGCCAGGTGAACTTATCTCACCAAGACACTTGAGGTATGTTGTTCGCTTGGTTTCCGACCAACAATGTGGGTATCACGGCCCTCTTGGCGGTCTCGGCTTGAAGGCATTGCAAACGGTTGGTCGTCAAGGGCTATTCAACTCGTCCAACCAAGACAACAAGGAGTACCGGTTCTAAGACTCAATGTCAAAATACCTAGCCGAGGTAAGAAGATGGAAAATGGTTCCAACCGGAGCTCACACATCCCCGTGAAGGATAATTCCGCGACCTCCTCCGCCTTGCTTTCCGACCACGCCTCCCGCCCTACGCATCCTCGAGACATTGGCGTCTCGACCCCACCAGGAGGTCCCACTGCCGTGGAAGGTATCTTCAGGGTGAACCCCATAATTTCGCCAGGGCGACCCACCGCCTAACTTTGCCGAGAGAAAGATCGCCCGAGCTTGTACGCCATTGGCCTACGGGCACTTTAAAAGTGAATGTCTCCTGATTCACACCTGGGCTTCACAGAGGAGGTAAGGCATTTGTTACAGACATCCATTCCTGTGGGCACACTTCTTCAGACGATGGTCGCAAGGCTTTTCCCAGATGGGTTATTATCGCCCCTTCGGGCGCCGATGGCTCGCGAAACCCATCGTCAGACTTCCGAGCATGCCGTCCATGGCCGAAAGCGGGGGCAAACCCGCCCCACGCTCTTGCACGATCCATCCCGCCCCGCTCGCCCCTGACATGGGGACTTGAACTCGGCCCTTTCCCCAAGCCTAGGGGAAAGGTCGCCGTGTCAGCCATTGAAAACCTTACCGGTTGGATAAAAATGAACCCCTCGACCTTTACCGCTCGGCCATAGCTTCCTTTCCGCTTGTTTTGTGGGTCCACCAGTATGGGTTCGCGGCAAGATTATCACCCATCGGACACGCTATCGGAGGTTGTTCCTTTGAGTTTCGAGAATCGATCAAAATAGCTTCAACTTCGGCTCACCCCGAGCAACACAATTAAGCCGCCAAGAAATTCCAGAAGGCCAAGAACCCGAAAGCAAGATAAGGAACGATCGCAAGACCCTTCGGGATGCTTCCAACCGCCTTATGGTCTTTCCCCGCAAACACCGCCAAGGAAGTCGAGCCACGTGGTACACCTTCCGAAGTGGTTCGCATGGCCGACGGCCGCCTCCGCCTTCCCCGCCCCGGGTCCTCAAAGCCGCCCGAGGGCCCGCGATGTCCGCAGCTGCAACCTTGGAGGACCGAGCCCGCACCCCGAGCCGGTGGGGGCTCAAGACATGGCGGCGCGCCGCTCTCGCTGGCTGGCGGGAAAACACGCCGACGGCTAAAGGACCCGAGCATGGACTCCGGCTTGGCCATGAGAATTTACTATGGCATTTATCCCCCACTCGACGCGGGTTTTTCGCCCCGCTGGCCGGCGCCGGAGGGGGGAGGCTCTTCTTCCCTTTCGTTTTGCCCATCCCGCAATGGGAGCATCCGTCAAGTCGGTCGAGCACTCTTGTGGTCTCCGCGGCGAAGGTGTCATTACGGCCACGGATCGCCGTCGATCTCGCTGGTCGGATGGCTTACTCGCCTTGCGCGGAGCATGTTCTTCGACGTAGTCATCCATGGAATAGTTAGCGCCAGCTTCAACATCTCGCTTCATCCCGGCAACCACCCAAGATTCCAACGGCTACGCAAAAGGGAACCATCCTCGAGAAGCGTGACGGGACCCGAGCAAGACCTCAAGGCAAAGACGAGGGCGGGGCGCATCAGACGACTCGCGGACGAGTCGTCGCTACCGATCTCGTGAGAACGGGTGCTCCCGGCCCGCAGAGGGGACACCCGGCCCTGAGGAAGTCGATGGCGATTGCCGCTCGGTGAGGTTGCTGCTTCACGCAGAGGTGGATGGCGGCGATGGCTTCTTCGCTTCCCGGTCGCCCGGTCTGTGGTCTCTCTTCCCGCCGACAAGCTCCTCAGAGGACAACAAGCCGAGCTCCCCTTCTTCAGAAATCACCGCCGACCATGGCCCTGTGGAGTCCCGAGCTTGATCTTGGGAAGGACCACTTGAGCCCCGTCTGCTAAGGTATAAAGACACCCGACCATCTGGTCCTTCCTGAGCTAAGAGGTCAAGAAGGAAGAAAAGCGAGGGGTTGGGAAGGATTCTGTGAACCCTCGCATGTGATGGGAAAAGATGGCAAGAGGAGAATTGAGTTGGGCACTGTGTTTATGAGTTCTATCTCACACACCGTGAGGACTACGGAGAGGAACTCGCCTCCCGGTTCGCAGTCAAGAGGACGAATGTCTGGCAAGCAGACGATCTGCTGCCCCTAGGGCGTGGTTTTGCCATGTTCTACAAATGCCACGTGAATGGATCGAGCATTCCTGTGGCTTCAAGCTCCTTCATCCTTGTGGGCTACGCTGTTCCTTCCAAGCTTGGCCATGGCAATCGCATGGAATTTCGCCGAGGGGGAGAGGAAGTTTTTTCGCTGAGCTCCTGAGGTCGGGGAGACGAAGGAAGCAGACGGCGACTCTTCAACCGGACGTCAGGGTCTCCGGGTTTATAGGTCACACGACACCGAGTCCGCACTACTTGCTCAAGGGTGTGCCGGGTCACGATTTGACAGTGCGCAAGGCTCCGGGCACGGTTTCAGAAGACAAGCTGTGTCGCTAACTGCTCAGATCCGCATCAGGTTCCGGAGATCAAGAGGCGCCGTGTGTCGATCATCCACTACCTGGCAAGCATGCTTCCGCCTCGACCGACCTCGTGACCTGAGCCCCGCCAGGAGCCTCAAGGTCGGCCTGCTCGGCCACGCCCACCTTAAGCCTCGGGGTCGGCCGACGAGGGCCGAATCTCTTGACCGGTCTCGTCACGGCCAACGGATCCCCGAGCTCTGGCGCCTCCGACCACGATTCCGGTGCGCGCCGGCGCTGACCAGAGTGCGCTGCCTCAGCATGGCTCTCACGACTCGAGTTTCTAAGGCGTTCCCCTATCCAGCGCGTTGTCCACCCTTGATTTTTGATCAAGCATTTGACCGGCATACTCAATGAACGGGTCATGGGCAGCGCAGAACGTGCAAGAAGTCCGGATTCGTTACCACCACCTTCAACGCATGAAGGCTACATCCCGGAATCTCTCCCGTCTGCTGTATGCAGAGGAGGTATAAAGGGCAAGGAAGCGCAGTTTTTCAAGGATACGGTCCATTTAACTCACCACACACTCAAGAGCTTGAGCATTAATCATAGCCATTGTCGAGCTTGGCCAAGAACACCCCACATCGCACTCAATCAATAGAAAGAACACCGCCAGCAAGGCGATCGAGTAGAGCTATTGACCGCACGGGCTCGAACCAAGATAAACCCCGCCTCTCGCGTGTCGCTTAGCCGACCTTCGCCGATCACGCACTTGATCCCCTGCTTGAGCCAAGCTTGGTCCGGGTCCCCGATCATTTAAACCCTCGTTTATTTTTTGGCGATCCCGGTCAGTTTATTAACTTAGCATTATGTTTTATATACCCTTGTTTTTTATTTTTGCTATGGATTTTTGCTATGGATAGTATTTTAGTAAATATTCTTGCATGCGATTTTGATATGTGGGCATGGGTTCTAATGGCAGTTAGTATACAATTTGGAATATGGTGTGCATGGTAGAACAGAGAGGGTTTTCAGGTAGTCCATAAGGCATTGCTTGGCTGGGAACTGTTGGTGACTTATATACATATACTCTAGATTATGTTTGGGTTCAAAGAAGATCAACAGATTTTGTAGAACTATAATCGCAGAGTGTTACATGCAAGGACTTGATTAAGTTCCATATTTCTTACTACCCTTTTCGCTCTGTTATTTATTATGAGTAAGCTTGTTGTTGTGTTACTGTTGCTTTGATGTATAGAGATTGTGATAAGCGTTCATGAAGTATTGATTGTGAAATCTTGGTTAATAAACAATAGTTGTATATGTGTTGTATATGTGGATTTGTTACTGATGCATACCAACTATTTATGTATACCAGTATTAGATTCTTGAGGATTTTATGTGATGTTGTTTATGGAATGAGATATGTATATATATACATATGTGTGTTATTTGTATATGAGCTCCTATAATATTGAATATTGCCTAAATTTGGGTTATGTGCATACATGTTGTAAGGAAGGCTAAGATTGTTCAATTTTGTATAAGTCTAAATTTGGACCATCTCTATTTTGTGAATAGCCGGCTGAGCTTGTGAATATAAATGATCCTGATGCTTTGATATGGTTGGAATAGCTTGAGATGGACACTATGAATTGGTTGGCGATGTCGGGTTTAATTCTACTATCCTCCTCGTTAAAGAAATGTTGTTTGTATTTGACATATATTTCTTGATCCACTACTTTGCTTAAAGTTGGACGGTCATATATATGATGATTTAAATGTATAACTAATAACATGTGATGCTACCTTTCATTTTGTTACTAATTCTATGCTTCAACTAATGTATAGTTGCCATTATTTCTGCTGAATGCTTAAAAGAAAATCAGTGATACCAAAACTTGACATTGTGTACCTCTTGGCTGCCAGGGAGATGAAGTGATAGGCAGGAAAGAAGAAGAGACAAATGGCTGCTCTTGGTCGGCTGCCCTTGCTTCTAGAGGTGGATCAGTAAGTGAGATAGTATGGGCAGGGGTGGGGTCGTAGAGTTTGCATGAATGTCAGTATGCTCATTCCTTTTATACTGCAGTCAACCGTCATGGGGTGAAATTATGGCTGTGCAGGGTGAAACCATGGGCTGGAATGGGCAAATCTGTGGGCAGCAAGACAGGTGGAGGACATCCAGCATTTGCAACTGCCATTTGGCTGCACAGCATGGGCAAGGGATGGGTAGTGAGAGGGAGCTGTGGTGGCAGCTATGCATGCAGCTGGATAGCTGTCTTTTGCTTGAGGGCTAAGGAAAAACATTAGGGTGCAACTTGCTAGTGTGACGCAAAACTGTTGATGGTGAGACTGCATGTTGGTTTGGGGTGAAAATGTGATTGGAAGTGCATTTATGTAAACTTTAGAGATGTAAACTTGATGTAACTTTGTAATTTGAATATGTTTAATCTCTTTGGGTATGAATGAGGTTACACTGAATGGAATTGACTGTATCAGTTGTTTTAGTGCGAAAATGTATAGAGATGTGTATATGGATACATGAATATAATTGCTAGAATTTTGAGAGATTGAGAATATTAAGTGTGCGTACGATTATATGTGTTATTTGCTGAAATCTATTCTGATTAAGGTAGTGTAGAATTTTTTTTTAATATTGATATACATTGATGATAATTGGGTAAGTATGCGCATGTTTGATTTTGAGACTTAAAATTAAGGATTCATTACTTAATCATTTAAAGCTTTTCTAAAGAGTAGGAGACTAGAAAAAATTAATAAGTAGAGAACGATTGAATTTAAGGCTAAGATTCAAATTTGAATCAAATTTCAACTCAAATTTTATTTTAGTTTTTTTTTAATTTTTAAATTTTATTTTATTTGTTTTTGAATTATGTGGGATGTTACATAGTAGCAAGATATTGAGAGAGCTAGGCAACATTCAAGGAGAATATTCATGAACAATCTTTGCCTCGTTGAATAAATATATACAGAGACGTTGTTAATGGAGCCATATAGGATATGAAATCGAAGAAAACAAGAAAGAAAACCAAATAATGGAATCTGTTAGTCTCACACAAGTCTTAGAACAAGCACCATAAGGATCAAGGTTTACTAATTTTTGGTCCTCAAGGTAGCGGCCACTTTGATCTCATATCTCAGCGAGAGCGCAAAGTTTAGAGCCATGTCCTCGAATTTTCACCCAAGAATGTTTAGGGATACCTCAAAATCATCGATACCATGAATTACTACCACATGCTAAACATACAAGAAATCAAGCTAACTAATACAGAAAAGCCGACCTAGGCACTACAATCAATAGCTCCAGGTCTACAATGAGTTCAAACAATCTCATCTAAGAGGGCAGGACTACTATAGATGCTCACCTGTCGATGAAAGTGGAGGCACTAGACCAAAGGAAGAGGATGGCACCGAGAGGATGACGCACCACCATCATTAACCAAACTAAACAACCAAAATCTCAACTCTATCCTGTAGGTAAAAACAATCGATCAATCTCCTCCAATCGACAGCAATCCCAAATTGGAACAACGTGAGGGACAAATTTGGGAGATACAGGTAGGGGTAGAGGAGGAGGATACCTAGGGCTCTGGATGGCAACAGCGCGGGTGGCGTCCATGGCAAGCCCTCCAGCTGCTCCTCCAGCTGAGACGCTACCACCAATGTCACCCTGGAAGGAGAGCCCTCCGATGTTGAGCTAGCTATCTCCAAGCAGAAGGGGTGAGCACCGACGGACGACGTGCGAGGGAAGAGGGAGGGGGAGGACCAATGAGCGCGATCAAGGGAAGCAAAGTGCATGTGGCGGGCAATGAAGGGGGAATTTGTTTGGTAACTTGAATCGTTGGCAATTCACGGATTGACACTCCAATTCGTGAGGTTCATAAAATTGACACGAATCGATGAATTCTTTGCCCCAGTGACACTCCTGGTATTTTTCTAGCTTTTTTCTTTTTTTCCAAATGTTTTTAGCACTGTTTGGCGGGTGAGTTTACCATTTTGCCTCGCCTGCACTCTATTAACGCCTCGTGAGCTCCGTGAAGATCCCGGTGTCAGATCATCTTCCTCCCGCCGCTCCTGACGCATGAGAATGAGGCACGGGAGGAAACGAAAAGGAGACGGGCGTTAATAGGGGAAGGAGCAGGGGTAAAATAGGCGTTAACAGTGAGAAAATCATTTCAAAAATCCCAAAATTGCAAAAAATGTCGGGAGTGTCACTGGGGCAAAAAATTTGTCAATTCGTGTCAATTTTATGAACCACATGAATTGGAGTGTCAATCCATGAATTGCCAACAAATTCAGTGTCACACAAACAAATTTCCCATGAAGGATGATGCAGGGGGGCTAGCCTAGCTTCAGAGGAAAAAGGGCGGGGAAGAACTTGTGGCGTCGCAAGGACACGGAGGAGGCGAGGAGAGGCTCCGGAAAGATCATGGTGTCATGGTGTGGAGGTCTCCAGAAGGCTCAAAGCCATGACACGTAAAGATCTGTCGGATCGGACGGTGATGGAAGGACCTAAACTCAATTTCTAGGTTTACTGGGGTGTTTTTTACAAAAAAACTGACGTGGACGCCTTTGGCTGCACTCGAGTCCTCGGGCGCTATTATATAGAGTATATCAGCAAGACACCGCCAAAATAGCTATAGTACTCGCCATTAATCGACAAAGGCATTTAACTCAATGTTACAAATTTCGTCCTCGGACCACAACTCGAGGTGGCCAAAAACTAAAATTTTGGTCAAAATTTAAAAATTAAATTTCAAATTTGGTATTTTGGCGGTCGGTAAGACCGAAATTTTAGCCAAAATGATTGAAATTTTGACTAGAATGATTGAAATTCAGCCCTTTTGAAACCTTTGCGAAATTGTCTCCTAAGGTTATAATTTTTTTTACAGAATTTTCACATGTATTCTTTAAAAAAGGCTTTACAATTTACCACAAAAAATTTGATGCTAAATTCGGTCCTACAAACATGAAAACCAATTGAATTTGTGATCATCATGATAAAAAAACCCAAAATCTCACCAAAAAAATCCCGAAATCTCAAAAATTTTGACATATCCAATCTATCCTCAAAATTATAGTTAACATGGTTGCATAATTTAATTTAGGGTTTAGGGTTACGTAATTTGTATATATGTATTTTTACAAAATTTTCACATGTATTCCTCAGAAAAAGGCTTTACAATTTTTCACAAAAAATTTGGTGCTAAATCTGGTCCTACAAACATAAAAATTGGTTGAATTTGTGATCATCTCATCCTACCGGCTAGGCTTCTTCCAAGGAGTTTTTAGAGGTGGACTGGTTGTCCTGTCGACTAGGCTTCTTCTTCCGAGGAGTTTTCCTCTTAGAGTATGCAGTTTGTTTCGAGACACTTGAGACCTCTCCTTGAAAGGCTTTCTTATTCATCCTTCTATGGTCCTCTGGCTTGAAGCTCTTCTTAGATTTCTTATCCTCCAACTTCTTCAGACCTAGATGTGATGACGCATGGCCTTTGTCAACCAAATGATTCCATTCAACGGCCTCATGTGCATCCGAGTACCAATCTACCGTATCGAATAGTTCTGATATGGTGGATGAATGTTGAGATCCTCTATAAAGTGTTTGTAACTTAAAGCATGTTTAAACGCACAGATAACAAAGTTGTTAGATATGTTATGAATGGTATTACGAACCTTTATAAACATTTTTAATAAACCGATGCAAATTTTCGCTAGAGGTCTGGCTTGGCATAACAACTTTTAAAGTTATTTAAGATTGCATAGCATAAATTTTTTCAACCAAAAAATGGATCTATTGGTCTGATTAAATAGCCAAGTTCTTGTAGATCCTTTAAGTACAGTAGGAAGATAGTTTGACATATCTTCTCATCGCCACTAGCAGCTTGGATGATGGTGGTATATTTGCAAAATTTTTGATAGATTCTAAGCTCTGTTGAAACTTTCCAGATGTTCTGGTTTAAATATCTCAAGCCAAGTGACGTCTCTAAGCCTCAGGGAGAAAGCTTTACATCCTGTATAAAGTCCCAAGCGTGTTCAAAAGGAGTGAGAGCTCCGTCTTCATTTGAAGATGGGGTGTAGTCGAGGCCTCGGAGATAATCTTTTGAAGTTGGGCTCTTTGGAATGTTATCATCATCTTGGAGAGCATGATCATCATCGAATTCCATGGGATATGTGCCATGGACATCTACCTTTGTAACCGGGGCAGGAACGAGATCATGCCCATTTTTTTATTTCTCAAGAAGTAGCACTTCACCTGATTTGGCCTAGACCATCGACAATACTGCTTCAATAACATATTCAGAATAAAAATCGCATTTACATTCTTCCTCTATAAGATAGTCGTCGGTGTCGAGATTAACGTAGTTGAAGTGGTCAAAAGAGTTTTCTTCATCCATAGCTGAGGGTGATGGGACATCCCTTTCACAATCTTGTTCACTAGAGGCCTTCTTTCTAGCGCCAATTGCATTGTTTGAAACTCGGGGTCTCTAGATCGAGTTTATGAATGAAAATGGTTGCAAACCTCTGAGATCAAAGAGTGCAAAAGGTGGATAAAAGATTGTTTCTTATTAGCCAAGCGGCTTAACAGAGTATAAATATTATAGAGTTTGTGAAAAATTAATCGATGCCTCAATGGTACAAATGGCCTCTCTATTTATACAAGTGAAGAGGTGGTAGTTATGCTTCAAAAAATGTCTTCTCGCTAAAAAGTACTATTTCACCAAAAGGTGTCGATTTACAGGAGGTACCTTTTCGGGATAACTTCCAATCGCCATTTGTATCTATCAAAGAAACTATCCACATGTTATTCTCATGCAAAGTTAATCGCTTGTCCCGCCATTTATCCGGCTCTGGGCGATCGAATCACCGGGTTGGGGCGGACCAGTTGTGAACCGATAGAAGACACGCCAAGAACCGGTCGAGCTATAACAAGATAACTGATCGTAGGCTTTGTTCTTCTTAATGGGCTTTTTTCTTATAAAGTTATAGACCCAAAATAAAGTATGGCATGTTAATCCTCATCACATATATCATCTGAGATCATCCCATATACTCCCAATGAAACAAAATCTGAGACTATACCATCCCTCAACCAGACATCCTACTTGGACCATCCCACTCAAAAAAACGTAAGACCATACCACCCCATTCCACTAACTAAACTATATGTGTAGAACCCAATTCTTTTCTAGCCCTCTCGCACCTTTTTTTTTCACAGATTTAGTCTCCGTGAAAACACAATTGCAAAATAGCATTTTCTCGACCATGAAAGCGCCGCAGAATGACACATGTCATTTGTCGCTACTGTCTTATTTTAGCTCCTACCGAGCTATGGCATCACGGTAGCAAGGGCCCGACCGGCCTATCGAGCTCCCATAACTTGGTAGCACATTGCACGACCATCGAGCTACCACTCCTTAGCAAGACAAAACTAGATGAGCAATTAATTATTTGAGTGATTAGTTAACTAAGTAATCAATTAAAGTACTTGAGTGATTAAATAAGTTTATGCGGTATGTGTCTTGCTGAGAGCACTGGTAGCTTGGTAGACCACTCGTGTGCTATCGAGTTACGAGAGCCTGTAGTAAGCCAAGCTGGCCTGCCATTATTGTAGCCGCCATAGCTCTGCAGAGGGAGCTATTACTAGACGCTACAAAGAGATAACACGTGTCAACCGTCGATTTCTTTCACAATTGGAGAAGACATTAATTTTATAATTACGATCACATAGGAGATATATTTATATAAAAAGTTACTACGTGTAACATCCCAAAATTACCCTTTTATTATTGTTTATTATTGTTTTATTGCAATTTGTGTATTTTATGATTTTTTAGATTTATTAGGTTTTTGGAATTTATTTGAAATTAAGTATATGGACCATTTGTTGAAAACTAAATAAATATAGATAAAATTTAAATAAAATTTTGTAAAAAATATTTTATTTGAGTCCAGAATGCCTCAAAGTATTGGACTCACATTGCTCCTGTCACATTGCTTCCTGTCACATTGCTTCGAAGTATTGGACGCGTCATTGTTTAGGTCAACTGGACGACTTGTTACCCGGAATTAAGTAATCTACCCATGTCGCTTACAGTTAGAATATGAATATTTGGTGAAAATCATTCTGATTCCATAAAACTCTCCATAGTTTCTACCTTTCAAAGGGAGGTGAATCATCTCCATATTTGAAGATGAAACTCAATCGCATTTGAAAGATATGAAAAGACAAGCAGCAAAAGAATAGTGCCAAACAGTAAAAATTACTATTTATGCCGACTTTGTCTTTTTTCTATATCTTTCAAATGCGATTGAGTTTCAACTTCAAATTTGCAGGATTGTAGAAGTTCACCTCCCTACATGTGATAATTTTTGAGAATTTTTCAAACTTCTACAGGTGGTTTTCATGGAGTTTTCATAGAATTAGTGGTTTTCACCAAATATTTCGCCGTTACATAAATAGACTAATCACCAAGGACTGTACTCATAATTTTGTGGTATGATACCGAATATTCCCTTGGAAAGCCAAACCGGAGTGACAGGAGCAGAGCTGATAAATACTCCGCAGGCACATCCATCCAACCTGATTTCAACCAAGCAAATTCAATCCCATTTTTTGCCATGGTGGGGGTTGGGGAGCTGCTCGCTTCTGCGGTGTTGAAGCAGGTTTGCGGCAAGCTGGGTTCTGCCATCTGGCAGGAGATAGCCTCGCAGCTGAAGCTCAGCAAGGATCTGGAAGGCCTAGAGAGTAGGCTGGCTCAGATCCAAGCCGTCCTGACGAAGGCAGAGAAGCGGTCGATGAAAGATGCCAGCGTCTGCGTCTGGATGAAGGAGCTCAAGGCAGCATCTTATGACATGGAGGACATGCTGATGTATTTCGAGGACCAAATCTCGCATAACAAGGATGATTCTCAGCGTAACACCCCTACAACAGTAAGTGGCTAGGGCGTTTCGTACCGGTATATGTAGTTCCTTTCAATTCCTTTTTATTGAGTTTCTAATTGAGTCACTTCATTGATCCATCCACAGAAGGTATCCATTCCTTGGAATCTAAGAATGACGATACCTCGCAAGTTGAACGATATGAAGAAAAAATTAGAGGAGATAGCAAAACTGAGAGAGTTCGAGTTCACGGCAGACATCAGCCTTCACGATCTGGATGTGATCCAGAGGCCGCCAACAAGCTATCGTGTTGAAAAAGAAACTATCGTCGGGAGGATTGAGGAGAAAAGAGAGATGATGAAATTGCTGCAAAAGGATTGCGACCACTACATCATTCCAATCTATGGTTTTGGAGGATTAGGTAAAACCACTCTTGCCCAAATGGTTTTCAATGACAAGACAACTGAGCAAGATTTTGATATCCGAGTGTGGGTTTATGTCTCCACCAAATTTGATATTGAGAATGTCGGTCGATCTATTATCTCCCAAGTAGATGGGCAGAGCAAAGAGTTTGATTTTGTATCTGTACAGAAGCGTGTGGAAATGATTCTCAGTGACAAGCGATCTCTCATTGTTCTGGATGACATCTGGGAAGAAAATGCGGATAATTTGGAACGGGTAAGAACAATGCTGAGAGCTGGCAAGCCAGGCAGCAAGATAATTATAACCACGCGTACCGAGCAAGTTGCTAAGCGGATGAATGCAGATTTGCCATTCAAATTGGCTGTTTTACCGGACGAAGACTGTTGTGATCTGTTCAGAGCAAAGGCGTTTCCGACTGGAACAGCGGAACAGCAAATGGAATTGCTGGGGAAACAGATAGCAAGGAAATGCAAAGGAGTGCCTCTAGCAGTGAAATCACTTGGGTACCGTTTGTGCAATGAGCCACTGCCCAAGTGGGAAGAAACGCTACGAAGTGACCTGTGGGAAGAGGAACGCGATCCAACTTCTGTGACCGCATCGACTGCGGTACTGCCCTCCTTGAAGATTAGTTATTACTACATGCCTTCCTATTTGAGGCCATGCTTTGCATACTTTGCGATCTTCCCAAAAGGCTTCCGCATGGAGAAGAGCGAGTTGATCCAGCGGTGGATTGCTCTGGGATTTGTTGCCCACGAAGATCGTGCGGAGGAGTACCTGCGAGAGCTTGTTGCGATGTCATTCCTCCATGCCGCGAGCAAAGATTCACAGAGTTACAAAGTATTTTTCCTTCTGTCGTACAACTCTTGTCTTCTTTCAATGTCCTTCAAATTCACCAGACGAATTTTTTTTTTTTTTACCCTGCTGAGTAATGATAGAATTTCTTTTTTGTTGTTGTTGTTGTTGAATTGGGAATAGAGAGTCATAATTTCTCCACTAGGAAACATTCCGGCTTCGTAGAAACATGTCGTCTTTCATCTCGGCTCTCCTATGAGCACCCGGGCCTTCATCTTATCCGCCAGCGGTGACCCAAGACGAGCTCACCGCTGGATTCGGCGGCGGATCAGCTATGGCACATCTGTAGACGAGAACATCGCTACAGCCTACTGGACGCCGTCCTCCCCTGTTCACTGCAGCCACTAACACGATCGCTGTTGCTGCTGAATCGGGAGAAGGATGTTAGATAATAATCAGTCACCGTAGATAACCCCAATGCCAATCACCCGATCTTAAGCATACCCGAAAAACAATCACAATATAGATGAATACCAAGTATAGATCTAAATTCTTTTATTTCTTTATTGACTGTGAATTGATTTTTTTTGTACAATGGTGTAATGTCCCTTGGCCACCAGCGGACGCCGTGACATGAGATCAAGCCGAGATGGTCGAGGGCATGTTCGGAGAGATGGTGGAGGCCAGAGTGGCTAGGGGGCTAGACAGTGGAGACCAAGGCTTAGCTGAGTTGGTCAGGAGCATGTTGGGAGAGATGATGGAGGCCAGGGTTGCTAGGGGCTAGAGGGGGAGTTGGTGGAGACCAAGGCTTGAAACGAGTAGGTAAAGATGGAGGAGACTAAGATTGCGAGTGTGACGAGAAGAAGGCAGTGTGGTCGAGGTGATGATCATGGGGGTTACTATAGTTAATGGTGGTGCAGGTGAAAGCATTTGGAGGTTACATTCATGTGATGGTGTTGGACACAGAGTTGATGGTGCGAACAGCAAGGATGATGGTCGTGGATGTTGCGAATGGCAAGGATGACAATTTTGGATGTGGTGTTGATCATAGCATCAGAGGTAGCTGTGAACGTCATGGTTGTTGTATTCGTCATCGTGTTGGCGGCTCGATATAGTAGTTGTCTTGAGGGGGAGTGTTGCATTATGTAACAAGATGGCCATGGTGGTATCTCATGCCCATCATGACGGGAAGTGTTGGAGATAGAGTCCGAGTCGTGTGCGACTCAAAGTCATATTAGAGATAGAATCAGGTATTGAATTTGGTTAAATTAGAGATAGAGTTTAGTTGTAATATGGTTGAGACTGACGCTATAAACAGAGTGTGGGGATCCTAGGGGCACACATGAACACGATTATTCCGCAAATTACTACAATTCTTGTTCCGGTTATGGCAAAATTCCTAGCTCTAGTCTCTAGGGGGTTAGTTGCACATTTTTCCTCTTGTTCTCGTGAGCCAAAATAAACAGCACAAAGTCGGCTTAACCCATAAACTGTAAAATCGGATATTCTACCTTAAATGCCATGGTTGTTTTGCCATGGTGGCTGGTTTTGCTGCTGCCATGGAAATCAATTACTGACTCAGCAAATAAGTTCATTTGCTTATCAGGCGGCTTAGTTGTTGAATCACTAATCTTCTTGCATATTCGTTTTTCAGATTTCTGCAAGACATTCCAATCCACCTAGTGCATTATTCCATATGCACGATTTAGTTCATGAACTTGCAAGATCAGTTGCTGGTGAGGAAATCGCTATTCTTGATGCCAGCCGAGGAGGAAGCTCCCATCCTAAAATAGACAACTGCAGGTACATGCTGTTCTCAAATCTCAATGGTTCGGCCCCAGAATGCAACATCATGCCATCCAAGGCAAGAGCTATTCATTTTAAGGATTGCACAGGATGCAAGCCTTCGCCTGACACCTTCTCAAAGGCTAAATGGCTGCGGGTCTTGGACTTCGCGGTTATGCGAACTGTCGAGCTACCTAAATCTATGAAAAGCCTTCGTCACCTACAAGTATTAAATCTTTCAGAAAACACTTGCCTTACTAGTCTCCGTAGATCTATTTGCATCAGTCAGAAACTACATTATTTGGACCTACACGGCTGCTCAAATCTTACAGAGTTACCAGAACTCATTCACGGACTCAAAGGGCTGATACACCTGAACCTATCAGAATGCACTAGCCTTAGAGAGCTGCCTTCTTTGTTCGGGGAGCTGCAAAACCTTTCATTCTTGAACTTATCGTCTTGTTCACAGCTTGAGGAGCTGCCACGTTCTTTTAGTCATCTGACAAATTTGAAACATCTAAATATGTCCTTTTGCTGCCAGCTTAAGCTGAGTACTGTGTCATTTGAGTGCATGGAGATGCTTCTTTATTTGAATTTATCTGGTTGTTCCTCTCTTGAGGCAATTCCTGAATTTTATGGGGCAATGCTGGATGCCTAAAGACTTTGGATTTATCAAATTGTGCTGGACTTGCTACCCTTTCTGAATCTTGCGCCATGCTAGATAATCTGCGTTGTTTGAATCTGTCGGGCTGTTCCAGCATTCAGAACATTCTTCACTTTCTTAGTAAATTTGTT
Source organism: Guadua angustifolia (assembly GCA_036346375.1). Classification (NCBI taxonomy): domain Eukaryota; kingdom Viridiplantae; phylum Streptophyta; class Magnoliopsida; order Poales; family Poaceae; genus Guadua; species Guadua angustifolia. The sequence continues at coordinate 19,629 of JAYEVE010000438.1, forward strand.
AATTTGGAGTACCTAAACCTATCTGGAGTTTCAATGGAAAAGAACCAATCAGGGGTTAGAAGAAATGATTCTGAAGCTCCAGGCACCTCGACAGGAGATGGCTCTCATGATTCCGGTGGAGAGTTGCAGTTGAAAACGCTGCATGAGACACTTAAAAATATGTCTCACCTTGCATACCTGTCAGTAGGAGGGTTGACAGTGTTCTCAGAGCAAGGCATTGATACGGACCTTCTAATTTTGCCAGATTTTATTGTGTCAACAAGACGTACTGGCGACTGCAGCAACATTGACCTTCTTCAAAATATCCTTGATTCGACGCACTGTGAACTAAACATCAGGTGCCTTGAGAATGTGAAGTCTCCGGACGAAGCAAAGAAGGTGGAGCTGGGAAAGAGACATCGGCTTGGTTCGTTGAGCTTGGAGTGGTCCTCATCAGAATGGTACACGCCAACTGTACCCACAGTGAAGACTATGGCTGTACTAGAAAATTTGAAGCCACATCCAGATCTACAGCGCCTCTCTATAAAGGGCTACAACCACGTTGTTTTTCCTCTTTGGATTAGAAGGATAAATGATTCACTACCAAATCTAGTAAAACTTGTATTGTCTGATCTTGTACTATGTGACCAGCTAGAAGAACTGCCACTTGGAAATCTGCCAAATCTAGAAGAACTGGAAATTTGTAATATGCCACAGCTGAAGGGAGTGTACCTGGCACCATGCAGAAATCTTAAACGACTGTCGCTTGCAGCATTAAGTGGAGTCAGTTTGAGATTTCATGAGGATCACAGATGCAAAGCACTACGGACAGATGTACAAGACATGGAATTGGGCCATGCAGAAGAAAGACAAACAATATTTGAGGCACAGTTTAGTGATTCTTTTGAAGGAAAAGGTAAAGGGCGTATGTTTGACGAAGCAGTGCAGTGCCTGCCAGAGGTTCTTCAACAGTCTCCCTCATCGTTTCAAGCAAAAGCAGCATTGCCTGTGCTTCACTATCTGAAGATAAAGTATTGCCAAAATGTAACATTCTACCCAGGTCTCCCAGAATGTGAGGAGTACTTCATTATCGACAGTAGCGTGGGTCTCCCAGAATGTGAGGAGTCTGATCATGTAACAAGTACTGGCATACAACAAAGTGCAACGTGCCCATCAACCCCCGTGTGTCAATCTAAGATGTATATTCAAAGCTGTCCAGAAGATGTTATACATTGGGCAACAGGACAAAACATCGACATTGTGGAGCTAGTTATTGATGGGTGCATAATTTATAGGGAGGGCCTAACTCTGAGACAATCCATTCGAAAACTCAAGATAACAAAATGCAACCTTTCGTTAGATTTTCCATTCGGGCTGGAGGAGCTTGAAATTGATAGCCTCGAGGATTATTTTGGCGATCTTTCGTGCAACAGCTCACCTAATTTAGAGAAATCAACTCTGTCGTCACCTGATAATATTGCCTCTGTGTCAGAGAATTGGATAGCCAGGATGTCTCACATTTCCTACATAAAGATATATAAGGTAAACTCTTTCTTGTTAATCTCATTACAATGTGCAACTTCTTTACAAAAAATATCATTCGATGAGCATGTGACATATCAGCACCACAGAGACACAAGTTGAAAGGCAACTTTAGGATAAGAAAATAGCAGTTTCACCATGTTTAGTTGTTTACCAATTCTCTAGAAAACTGCAATTATTGTCTGATTAGCCATTCTCTAAAACTTACATAGCACGCAATCCTCTCGGGATGGTTAAAAGTTATCCCAGGGCTCTGCTTGGGGCACTTCAGCTTAAGCTAACGCAAGCTCTCCTGAAGGGCGTTGTGGACCTTGCGGTCAGAGATTATTTATTTATTAATTATTTTTTGCAGAGCACATTAACAATTTGAACCTTATCAAATTCCAGTGAACAATTCCATCGACTCTAACTAACATTCACATCGGAAGCTGACCGGTGGCCATATGACTAGCTAGGTATGCAGGTGTGCACCCAGTCGATTAGGATTCAAGTCCTAGATTTGGCGTTTGTGTGTCCATTGAATTCAGTAGTACACACCCCGTGTGTGTTGTAGGAAAGCATGTACTCAGTGGTTATCACGGCGCCCCGGCGAGGCGAGTCGCCTCCGGGGCGCCTGGACACTTAGGCGTCTAGGCGGGCGCTTAGGCGAAGATTAGACGACAAAAAAATCCTTTAATCTCTCACCCCAAAGAGCTCCAAATTCCACTTAGCAGCCTAGCTCTCCTTGTCTCACACACACACACCCCCACCCCTCAGCCTCCTCTCTCCTCATCCATTCGCCACCCACTCGCTATCTCATGACGCTTAGCTGGCATGCTGGCTTCCGCTCAAGTCGCCTCCTCGGCAAGCCTCCCTCCTCGACCGCCACCTCTCCCAGATCGGATCTCTTCGCTCGGGCGCCGACGCCACTTACGCTTCACCGCCTTCTTCGAAGGCCGCCTCCCGATCCGTGACGACGGTTGCGTATGCGGTGGCAAAGAAGGTGACGCCGGTGTAGCAGGCGAGGCGAGGCTGGCGCAGAAGATCTCGCCGCCGGAGCTCGGGACTAGGCGAGGCGTGACGCGAAGATCTACCGCCGAGCTCAGGGACCAAAGAGGGGGCGACTCTTTTCGCCCGAAGCGCCTTTTCTGCACCAAAGTAGGCGAAGGGTTATGGCGGGCGGCCGGCGACGGACGCTTAGGCGGCGATTAGGCGCGCCTAGGCGACGCTGGATAACCATTACTACTCACACTCTATGAGGCACCGGTTGTCTCCGATAAATTCTAAGCGCGTGTGTGCATGAGTGATGTGAGTGTGGTGTGGTGTGTTGTGTGTTGAGTATGTGCGTCCGTCTCATACTTTAAAGAAAGAATATTGACATTCACATGGAAGATCCATTAGTTGGAAGGGTCCGAGTGGTTAGCTTTAAGTAATAAAAGGGGTTTAGTTGAATAAAATCCAGTAGTCGAGGGACCCTCAATCTATAAAATGGAACTGAGAAAACTAAGAGTTGTTTTAATCATGAATTTATCACTTAAAAGTCCGCTTCTTGTATGGCACCAAGGGCTTGTTTGGATGTTAGGAGGAAATTCCTAAGGAACAAATCCCAAAAGAGATTTTGAAGGGCACATGAAATCTCTCTCAATCCCTTAGGGAAATAATCCCTCACAGAAAATATTCCCTGTCACCATTTGGAAGACACAAGGATGAAAATCCCAAACATTAAAAAAATCTCCAAAAAATAGAAAAAATTCAAAAAAAATTCTGAAATTCAGGGGAAAGCATTTCACCATATCCTTACATCCACATTAAAATTAGATTCATACAAGCATTCACACATATGTAAAATCCAAATAAGATAGTGTTACTTGCATCTGTAGCATCCATACATCATCTAGGATTTAGATAGTTACATAAGTCCAGTCTAGGATAGAGTTTATGAAAATATCGCACAAAACTGAGGCCATGTCTGAGGCTAGCCCAAGAGTACCACATGAAGTCATAAATCCTACGTTATTACATTCCCATAGTGGCTTAAGAAAGAAAAGAAAAACGGACGATAGCGGCCAGTTAGGCATTGCATTGCACCTTGTTACTGTTAAACACTTTAGTAGTTAGCACTCATTGTTGTATCACTTGCAGTAGCCAAATCAAATCTCCCATCCAACAAAGTGTAGCACATATTTCCTAGAAGATGAAATGGTCACAATAAACAAAAAGTCAGTAGCTTTACAGGAATTGACATTGCATCTCAAGTGGAAAACATTGAACAAGAAAATAACTCTTATGACTGCTAGGGTTTGCGGCTTTAATACCTAAAACTAGAAGCTAGAACAAAGGTAGAAACCAAAACATAATTATAGTCTTAAGCACAAGTTGTAATTGTTGCTTTGTGCGAAAATGGTACATCTCAGTGGCTGCACTAGGGTCACTAAAGAATGGGACAGAGAAGGGAAGTAATGTGGCTGTCTGCCTAATGCATCATTCTTGGATGTATGTATCCATTTATCCATCATGCATAATTGTGTGCTTGCATGGCTTTAGATCAAAGGAGAGGGAGCCAATAAACGCACCATGAATATGATCCTGGTACAAGGAGATGTGTACCTGAATTCTGTCAGAAAAATTAAGCAAACTGTTTCACACATACTTCAACAGAACAATTTTCGTGTATGTATGCAACTCGAACAGAACAATTTTCGTGTATGTATGCAATTCGACAACTTAAACGAAATGTATCTCTATTGCACCAAAAATTACCCAAAAGGATGCTTCTTAAGCATTGTTTTATCCCTGAAAACTACTACAAAAATTTATGTTTCTTCTGATAGAGAAAGATCCCTTCAATATTTTATTACTGGCCTACATTGCTTGCACTCAACTACAATCAATTCATATCTCAAGGCAAAAGACACTGAACAAAAAAGAAAGAAAAATAAAATAAACACTCCGGTTTTGGGACAACTATGATGGGCATCACAAGTATCACTTAGCCAGCTGGGACTTAGTGTGTCAGAAAAAAAGAATATGGGGGTTTGGTTATCCCTAATCTGAGAGACCAAAACATATGTTTGCTTGCTTCTTGGGTTTTTTTTCGATGAAGGAAGCATTTATTAATTTCAAGAACAATACATCGAGAAGATTAAAAGACGCATGTACGGGTACCATATACCAGCTGGGACTTCTTGGGTTTGGAGGTATGGCTTGGGTGAAAATAAACTGGAAGCAGGTGGTGGACCACAAATATAATGCTGGTAATGTTAATGTTTTTGCTTGTTCTAATGCTGATGTGTCTCCTTTTTTATGTGCGTCGTTTGGGCTAGTAAAGCAGCCAAAATGGGTTATCAATGGAAAGTTGGCCATGGTAAGAAAATTATCTTCTGGGAGTATAATTGGTTTGGAAACTCTAGTTTAACTATTCAATATTGGGAAATCTATGTGATAGTGAAATGAGAAGAAAGCCTCTATTGTTGACCTTTGGGATGGTAGAAATCTAAAATGTACCTTTAGCTACTCTTCGCTTCAGCGTCTTCATCTCTTACTAGCGTTGTTCATACATTCCTTTTGACCTATGTCATCTTAGCATCGATTCGCTGGATTCGCTTAGGCGACATTAACTCATTTTTAGATGCACTCTATGGACTTGATGATCGGTGCCTATTGGCTAGCTCGCGAATCACATCGTGAGAGTCGAACATCTAAAATTGTTTTATCCGCCTTGAGAAGGTGGCCGCTGCTATTGGCTAAGATTAAGTGGTATGGCGGCACTAGCTCGGAATGAGGGTGGTTACAACACTAGGATCTCCGGTACTTTGACTTCAGGGAGAAATCCTTAGGTCTGACCTTAGTTGGTTGTGCCTGGCAATGGTCTTGTTGAAGGTATTGTTTTGTAGTCGAGAATTTATCTCGAGGTGAAAACCTTTGGTCCGCTTTCACCGTTGGATCATGGCAATGGCGGTGCGTAGCGATTTCGAGTCCTTCTTGGAGGCGTTGTCATTGGAGAGCTTTTATCGCGGTCCAAGTGTTGCTATAATGGTGGATAGCCTTGAAGACAATATTGCGTGATGTAGTTTGCCGCGACGGTTCCTTTGTCTTTTCTTGTGTGTGTGTGTTTGGCTGTGTACACCCTAGCTGTGTAGAGGCCGGGAGTCTTCTTAGTATAATTGTATCACCTTGATGTAATTTACTAAGATTAATAAAAGCTTCCTTTATCGAAGAAGAAGTGTAGATGAAAGATTGATGAATCTAGGGTCAGAAATTGTTTTCACTGCAGAATCATTAAACTTAACTGTGGATGATGATGCTCTAATTTGGAAATTTAACTACAAAGGATTGTACAGTGTGCAGTCACTGTACACAGTCATCAATTTTATAGGTGTACAGCCTGTTTACAACTTTACATTGATGCTGTTTTGGAAAATTTCAGTTCATCCCAGGATTCATATCTTTCTGTTACCAAACTTCGAAGTATGACATCTATAAGGTTAGGATATAAGGAACAGGCTAACAAGTCAGCAGCCTAAAAATAACTTGGTCTATTCTAGAAACTCCGATGCGAGTCCACTATGTGCACTACCTTAGCAAATAAACCTAGCCAATTGTCATCTTTATTAAGCTGGGTTTGGTTCCGAAGGACCTAAAATAAGTGTCACATGATGTAGAGCATTTGTGTGAGTACCATGTAAAACTACCAATTGATAACTTATAATATCATGTACCATCAAATTTGTTGTTAGACAAAAGTCACAAAAGCATACCTATAATTATTAGCTAACATCACTTGTTTGACTTTGTTCAAGCACATCATCTTTATCTATTGTTAGGACCGACAACGATCGCTGGTTTACTACCGGCTGATATGCCAAAAGTCACGGATATCACGACGCAGAGCTCGCTGAGCTAGGTTTTGGCATGGTTTCATGGCAATGTGACTTTGAATTGTTAGCCGATTTGTTAGTTAGTTCCTCTTGCGCTTTGTTTGTCACCAAGTTGTTTTCGCAATTGGTTAGGATCAATCGAGCCGGTGAGGCCGCACAGAAATAAGGAGCTCATCGATGATTGTTGAACCTATTTAAAGGAGGAATAAAACCCGTAAAAGGGCATGCTTATTATGCCGCAATACCATTTAGGCAAAGGGTTCAAAAATATTAAAGTCACTCGTCTCGCTTACGCCGCGGGCGAAGTTCGCTGACATCAGCATCCGCTCCGGTCCCGGCCAAGACGCTGCGCAGCATTTAACTCGCCACTCGAGCGACGATAACAATTTAGTATCGAGCCACACAGATCTGTATCGTGTCCACCACGCATATGGAGGATTGACTGGCTGCGTTGGAGGAGGAGAACAAGGAGGCGCGAATCTTGGGGAGTTGTTTCTAGCACATCAAGGAAAAGGGGCCGCAGGTGTTGGTTCCAACCGATGAACCGCGTGGACAGCAGGAGAGGAAGATCAGCGGTGGCCCGCATAAGAGTCGAAGGGTCGGTGTGGAAGACAGAGGGCGACAATTTTCCCGCACTCGACGGAAAACGACGGGCCAAGGAGGCGCATCTTGGCGGGGAAGAGACTACAACGATAACCGCGATGGATTCCACGCCCTCCGCGGTTTGACTTTATGAGTATGAAGGATCAAGATCCCAATCGATATGACAATGTGAATGTTTTTGCCGCTTCCATCGATTCTCGAGGAGGAATGGGCTGAGGTGGCCGAGATTCATCTCATGGGAGAAGCACCGGAGGTCTTGGACAATTGGCGAGGATGAACCGGGGTATGTTGGGAAGATTTTCGCGAGACCTTTAGCCAGAGATTCACCCGCCATTCCAAATATTTGACCATCGGGTGACTGTAAACTTGAAACAGGCGAGCAATTAAGGGACGATTACGACGAGAGTTTCAGCGATCGGCCGGCGCAAGACTTCATGCGGCGACGAACCAGATCGAGACATTTACCGCCAGACTATCGATCGCCAGGCTCATAGACGTCGGAGAGAGGCCCCAGATCCGTCGACACCATCGGGCCAGCCCAAGAAGCGGAAGCACGGAAGGACGATGGATAACCGGAAGCCCCGCAGGTATGACCATCACAGACGAGTGAAGCCGACTCTTGGGCGTGGCGCTTCCCCAATGGTGTCGATGCTGGCCATTCCATGGTCGCCGGAAGCTATACCCAAAGCGCGGGTAACACGAGGCATTCCCCATCATCGCGTGTCGCCGACGGGCAAGAAGACGCGATCACCCAACCGTGATCGCTAGGATCCCAAGGTAAGACGCATTGTCACCAAAGATGTCAACGCTCGAGTGCCAACTAACCGCGTAAAGACAAAGAAGGCCTATGCTACAACCAGACGAGGTTTATACTCGCGCCACAAATGTATACGCCTATTCCATCCGGAGGTATTAGATGAGGAGGATGAAGAGGAGACCGGTCAAGAAATAGATGAAGGTGAGCCATCCTCTCGATGCTAGGCAAATGCGTGGGCCTAAGAGAGGCAAGACCATGCGTGTCAAAGTCGAGGTTCGGGCCATCGCCTCGCTCGTGGATAGCGGAAGTACCCACAACTTCATTAGCGGGTACATTGCCACCCTAGGCCATTATCGCAATGAACACTTTACGGCTCAAGAAGTGAAGGTGGTCATGGGGGACGACTTCCTGTGTCTCGGCGATCCAGCGCCTGCTTTTAACATTCAGGACACAGTTTGTGGTCTGCTCAAAGATAATTCCACTCGACGGGTTCGACAATCATGCCGGGAATGGAGTGGCTTCGATGGCTTGGGGTGGTCTTGGGATTTTTAACCTAACCATGGTCTTCAAAGAAGGCGAGAACATATCACAATCCAGGTACCCAAGTGAAGTTAGAACGATATGGCTTGCACCTTGTCGTGGCAACCAATTGAGCTAGAAGATATCCTCGCAAGCTATGCGAATGTGTTCGCAGAGTCACAGAGGCCTCCCTCCCAAATGGCATTGCGACCATGGTATTTGCTTGGTCTAGTAATCGACCCCTGGTGGTGTGGCCGCATGATATCCCTATCAATGTAAAGACGAGATTGAGCGACAGTATGCAGAGATGCTACACCAAGGTATCATTCGTCCCAGTCATTCCCCATTCTTATCCCCGGTTCTACTGATATGCAAGGCTGATGGGTCCTGGAGGTTTTGCGTTGACTACTGGGAACTGAACAGCCACACCATAAAGGATAAATTTTCGATACTAGTGGTGGAAGAATTGTTAGATGAGCTACAAGGAGCAAGGTTCTTCACCAAATTAGACTTGCGATAAGGATGTCATCAGGTCCGAATGAGGGAAGAGGATGTACTAAAGACGGCATTCAGAACTCACCAAGGCCATTACGAGTTTCTCGTGATGCCTTTCGGGCTTACTAATGCCCCTTCCACTTTTCAAGCTCTTATGAATGAAATACTACAGGATTTCTTATGGCAGTTCGTTTTGGTGTTCTTAGATGACATCCTTATCTACGTACCAAACGGAGGAGACCATCGTGAGCATGTGCGCTTAGGGTGGAGCGGCTTCACCAAAGACCGACTATATCTCAAGAAATCCAAGCCGCTTTTGCTCAAGAATGGATTGGATATCTCGGGCATATCATTTCCTTCAATAGCGTGGAGCCAGATCTGGCGAAACTCTAGGCAGTTGAAGCTTGGCCATAGCCTATGTTGGTCTTCATGCTTCATGGATTTTTAGGCCTCACAGGGTACTACCGCTGCTACATACGCCACAACGCTATTGTTGCCGAACCACTAACTTCCTTACTGAAGAAGGGTGGCTTCCATTGGTCGCCCCAGAGAAGAGGCTTTCCAAACTTGAAGAAGGCCCTAACGCTTCGGTTTTCAGGTTTGCCGTACCGATCGATTTTCATTGTGGAGTGTGATGCTTGCACCGCAAGACGGTAGTGTTGCAACAAGATGGCCACCCTATAGCTTACAATGCAAATTGGTGGTTCAAGACTTAAACTAGCTGCATATGAACGCGAGCTCATTAGACTATCCAAAGTGGTGGCATCGCAACCATATCTTTGGGGATGTTTTTGTGGTCCGATCGACCACTTCGCGGGTCTCAAATACTTGTTGGAACAAGCTCGCTACTCCTCCCCAACAACATTGGTTGAGCAAACCGATGGGTTTTGATTTTCGAGCTAAGTATAAGCTGTATGATTGAACCTAGCAGCAGACGCCTTTGTCCAGGTGGAGGACTATGAGCCTGTGCCGCTTGGCTATCTCAGGTCTGTGGAATTGACTCGCAACCAATGGCTCCAGAGTTGCGAGCACACCCCGACGCCCACCGATCGTGGCTTGCACTGGTGCTCAGACACCTTTGACCACAAGGGTTCCAACTGATCTAGCTAGTGGACGTCTCGAAGGCTTGATGTACAAGCAGGCCGCCAGAGTAAAGCAACGGTCCACATTAGTGGACGAATTATCGCGATCCATCCACGACTCACCCATGAAGGGGTACAAAGACACCCAACGCCTGCGCTCGAATACCATCGGGCAATCCGCCGCCGGTGGAAGCCTTCATCGCCACTATGCGCGACGCTAACGCTAAAATGAGCTCTCCCTACCGCTCGCTACAACCACTTCCCATTCCACACCAAGTCCGGGCCGACGCTCCATGGACTTCATCACGGTTTTACCAAGTCCCAAGGAACACATCTATCATGGTAGTGGATCGCTCTCCATGTATGCGCATTTCATTACGCCCGCCGCCCTACCACAGCTTACTGGTCCGCCACCATCTTCTTCGATCAGTCGCCCATTTGCATCGTGATTCAAGTCCATTGTCTCCCATCACGACCGGTCTTTTTCGCCTTCCGCAAGATTTATCAAACACAAATGGCACCTCCTTCGCTTCCACGGCCTATCATTCCCAAACGGACGGGCAAACGGAGGCGGTCAACCGGACCATCGAAATGTACTTATATTGCTTGGCGGATAATCCTTCGACTTGGGCGCGGTGGCTACCATGGGCAGAGTTTTGCTACAACACTTCATTTCATTCGGCCCATCGAGTCACCCCGTTCGAACTGGTTTATGGTCGTCGACCCCTGCTATTACTGCCCTATCAACAGGGATAGACAGCTATTGCCGCCATTGACTGCTAGTTAATGGAGCACGATGCCCTCCTGTCTCAAGCCAAGGAGCACCTAGTCCGAGCTCAGAACCGCATGAAGCAAAGGTACGACTCTCATCATCGTGAGTTAGAGTTCTCTGTTGGAAATTGGGTTTGGCTTTGGCTTCAGTAGCATCGGCAATCGTCTAATCGCTCTGGTGCAACGAGCAAGTTGGGGGTACATTTTTTCGGCCCCTACCAGGTGTTGGCTCGCGTCAGTCCAGTGGCCTACTAACTTGCTTTACCGCAGACAACACGATCAAGACAATGTCTTCCACGCCTCTCCTCAAGACTTTCACGGAGCTCGCACATATCGCTTCCACGCTTCCAGATGTGGAGCTCGCTTCCACGGATACCGAATCGAAACCTCAACAACTTTTGGCGCAGCGTTGCTTGCCAAGGGTAAACGCCAGTATTGGTACACTGAACGGGAACCGCCGATGAAGCTACTTGGATAGATGCTTTGGTCTCAAGGCCGCCCTACTTCCCCACATTGAGCTTGAGGGCAAGCTCGTTCAGTGGGGAGAGTAATGTTAGGACCGACGCCGATTGTGTTTACTATCAATGGACAGTGCAAAGTCGCCAAGATCGCCGGCTACAGCGCTGCTGAGCTAGGTTTTGCATGGTTTCAATGGCAATGACTTTGAATTGTTAGTCGATTTGTTAGTTAGTTCCTTTTGCGCTTGTATGTTAGTCAAGTTGCTTTTGCAGCTTGGTTAGGATCAATCGAGCCCATGAGGTCACAAGCAGAAATAAGGAGTCATTGATGATTGTTGAACCTATTAAAACCCCGTAAAAGGGCATGCTTATTATGTCGCAATACCGCTTCTAGGCGGGGTTCAAAATGCCCAAAGTCACTGCTCGCTTACACCGCGGCAAGTTCACAAGATCGCATCTGCTCGGGTCCCGCCAAAGACGTCACAGATGACTCACTCACTCGAGTGGACATGTAACATCTATCCTAGACAAAAACAACTGGGAATTTAGTGAACGCTATATCAGAACACACCAAAAAGTTCAAATTAATTTATCATAGACAAAACAAAATCCTTTAACTTGGTGAACCTCATATTTGTAACACAAAAATTTAGGGTGTGTTTGGTATCTCCAGCTCCACCAGATTTGTGGATTTGATGGAGCTGGGTATTCCTTGTTAGAAATGGTGGAATAGCAGCTCAGCCTTGAATGGGCCAAAAATATACATGTACTGTAGAAGGTAAAAGAGCAAATAACACCCTATACGAGACTATTTTAATGACCTCAAACTCAAGGTGGATCCACAACATTGAGTTTGAGAGATGAAGATCATGTCCGCTACTTTAGTTTGTGCTTTGGTGAAGAAATCCGTGATCCGAACCCTGAGGCACATATCAAGGGCAACCACCGCCGCTGCACTCGCGACTGCATATAGGAAGCATCAACACCAATGTGCTTGGTGAGCTCGTGCTTCACCGGATTTCGAGCAATGTTGATCGCTACGGTTGCTCGAGCAAACTGTCGTAGGGGTAGAGACAGTGACACCAAAATCTGCCAGAGCCACTCAGAACTAAGTCACTCACCACAGAGACAAGCGCCGCAACTCATTTCAAGATCGAGTGAGAATCGCATCGCTTTTGGTCTTCCAAGCAATCAGAGAAGAACCAAGGAAGATACAATAAGCAGAGAGAGACTTACGATCAGAGGAATCACTAGCCCAGAAGCATCTAAATAGGCCCTAAGTCGCAAGGGTCGGAGCAAGAGAAAACAGACGGCGATCAATGGTACCACGAAGATACCGTAAGACTCAAGGAGGTGATCAGAGGTATCCGAGTAGGAGTCTGCATAAACCTGCTCAGATGAACAACATGGGAAATGTCAGACGAGTAATGCCAAGGTAAACAAGACTCCCAACTAGGTGGCGGAAGCGAGTACGATCCTCAAGAGGAGTACCGCCAAGAGATTTAAGTCAAGATGAAGCTCCATAGGAGTGGCAACAAGATACCGACGGCGAGACACGCCGATCAAGGAGATCTCAATGTACTTCCACCGGGAGAGGTAGTAGCCCCTATGCGTGGAAGTGACCTCAATCCCAAGAAAATACCGAAGAGGACCCAAATCGCACATCCCAAATCGCCATCGAGACGCTTCACAAAGGCAACATATCGAGGATCATCACCAAGGATGAGCATGTCATTCACTTAGAGAAGAAGAGTACGCACCACGAGGAGAAGTGTGAACGAAGAGAGCAGGGTCGTGCTCACTAGCAACAAAACCAACAGTAGTGACAACAGAGGTGAAGCGCTCAAACCAAGCCCGAGGGGCTTGCTTGAGCCCATAGAGAGAATGACGAAGACGACACACATAGCCATTTGGCACAGAATAGCCAGGAGGTGGGTGCATGTAGACCTCACGAGCTCACCGTGGAGAAAAGCATTCTTCACATTAAGCCGAGATGGTCCATTAACGAATGTATAACGGCCACAAGTGTGTGTGCAAAGGGTCCTGTGAGCAACAGAGCGAAGGTCTCCTCATAGTCACGCCCATACTCATGCCGAAACCACGCAGTAACGAGACGCCGCTTTATAGCGCCAATAGAGCCATCAGAGCGAAGTCTTGATCTTATAGACCCACTTGCACGTGATAGGAGTGACAAAAGGTGACGAGGGCAAGGTCCCAAGTGCCAAGGCTTAGAGTAGCAAGCTCGCCATAGCGAATCGCCACTCAGATGAGTAATAAAGATCGCGATAGGAAGTAGGCTCAGAGAGACAGTAGCAGGTGAGCAATAAACCGTAGTGATCGGACGAGGAATCGACTCGATCACGGAAGAGCGCATCATGCGAGGGAGTAGGGAGAGGTACGCCTCAAGTAGGAGCAGAGGAGAGGACTCAAGAGGAGGAGCTGCACCTAGGAGGAGGAGGAATCGGGAGGAACTGGGAGGAGGTGGACGACGAGTGTAGGGAAACGGACAGAGGAGGTGTAAAGGCAAAGGAAGGCTGCTGAGGTGGCGAGGGAGACGGTGGAGCAGCGGATGAAGGGACTGGAAAGGAAGGTGAGGGTGATGGTGGCGAGGATGGAGGCAAAGGTAGGGACGGAGGAGAGGATGGTGGTGATGTAAGGAAACATCTGTAGAGCGAGAAAGGAGAGCTAATCGAAGTAGAGTGCGGCCTAGAGGAAGGATCACGAGTGAAGAAGGATCGAGACTCATCAAAGGTGACATCTCGGGAGACCAGATCTCTACGAGCCATGTGGTCCTCAACAAATGATAACCCTTGCGCCAAAGATCGTAGCTAAGAAAGACACACTCAATAGATCGAAGTAGCTTAGCTTGCCTGGCCACGGGTCAAGACGCACAAAGACAACACACTGAAAGCACGAAGGTGATCAGATCGAGGAGTCTCTACTAAAGAGACGCCAACAGAGTGGCACCTCAAGAGCAGAGAAGGTCAAGGTTCACAAGGTAGACAAAGAAGAGAGATACCTCACCAGTATGGGCGAACAGAGGAAGACAAAGATCATCGCCGAAAGGGCCTCAAGAAGGTGACGATGCTTGCGCTGAGAGACACTATTCGAAGCGTGAGCACCAAAGACAAGAGTACGAGGAAGAGTGCCTCGCTTTGGGAGATACCGACGAGAGAGGTAGATAGGTACTCACAAGCAGAGTCAAGACGAAGACACGAATAGGCGAAGTCAAACTGTGCGCGACCATGATAGCGAAGGCCCGTAGGCGACAACACCGATGCCTAGAGGTCAAGATAGATCCAAGTGTAACGAAGAAATCATCAATAAAGATCACATAGTAGCGATGACCCCTTTCAAACGAAGGAGCCGGTCCCCATACATCGTAATGAACCAAATCAAACTATCAAGAGACACAGAGTCATCAAGGGATAGGGTAGTCAGAAGTCGCTTCCCAAGCTACATACCATACAAGACAGGAGGTATCACCAGAACCTTCCCAAGAACACCACGACTAACTAACAAAGAAAGACGAGACCCACACATGTGACCTAACCGATGATGCCATCGAGCAAATCAAGTGAAGCAGGAGTGGCGAGGACAAGGACATCGAGACGGCATGACCGGTCAGTGGTGGTGGATGTGAAGCGAGGGAAGACGGCTACCAAGCTCCTAAAGACGCTGAGAGTCACAGACCCGACGGCCAGTACCAACCAGGGTCCCGGTGAGACGATCCTGAATAGAACAAGAGTCAGCATCAATAATAATACGACAATCAAGGTCAGCGAGTTGGCCAGCAGAGATAAGCTGTAATTCGAGGCGAGGAACATGTGAAACTGAAGGAACATGAAAACAAGAAGTGTGAAGAGTGCCTCACCAAAGAATCGAAGAAAAGTACCATCAGCCGTCCTAACAGACATAGGGATGGCTGAAGAGCTCAGTGGGCCAAGGTGAGTGGGATCAGATGTCATATGAAAAGAAGCCCAGAGTCAAGAATCCAGGCAATCAGATACTGAAGGAAGACTGCAACAAACGGTCTCGGAGAAGGAGTCGCCCCAGACGGACTCCATGCGCCAAGGCGCTGAAGTCACATCTCGCATGGTCACAAGCAGGAGTCAAAGGGGCGAGGCACCGCCCACCACCTCCACCCTTGCGGTTCTAAGGCCGCCTCCTCGCGACCGATCAATGGTGTGCCTCGTTTTCTGCAAGAGTTACAGCGAACCACTGCACCAATGGTGCTCGCCACAGTAGCTGAGCCTCCCACCGGTATTGGGAGAGGAGCAGTCGCAGGAGGTGTGGAAGCGATCAGCACCGACGAGAAAGACGAGAGAACGCCACGAAGACGAAGTCTCTCAGACGGACAGGCGTAGCGCCAACCAGTGGACGGCCGCGGCGAAGCGGATAGCAAATGAGCACGAGTCGCCAAACTCGTCGAAGATGGCGGCGAACTCAAAGAGGCGTAACAAAGACTCTTGTGGTCTCGGCGAAGGCCGCAGAATCGCAGGTCGGATCCAAGGAGTCAAGCTGACGCCACACGTCGGTAATCTACTGGTAGAAGGCATCGACAGTGGAGTCCAGTTGACGAAGAGAGCTCGCCAGCTCTAGTGTAGAGGTGTAGAGAGCATCGCCGCTTACCGAATCGAGCTCGCACACGCCCCACATCACCGAGAAGAAGAAAGAGCGCCGATCCATGGCAAGCTCAACCTTCATGTCAGCTTAAGATGATCGCAATAAAGACGAGCCTCATCTCGCCGCCACCGAGAGTTTGCAGACGGCGACGATGATCGTTGTCGATTTCAGATGTCGCTAGAACATCTCGCAGGGACCGAGCACCATCCGGCCGACCACAGTCGAATCGGGCGAACCGGAATCGTGGACGGCGCAGCCCTCAGCAGGTGACCCCATAGATGCTAGCGTCAACGAGACCCGAGCATCGTGGACCACTCCCTGGTTGGTCCCATCAAACATGACGGCGGGAGAGGCATCGGTCCTGAGGAACGAGATGCAATGGCCATCTTACATGAGCACGGAAGGAGTGGCAGAGGATTTTTTAACACCGCTGTCTTGCGTGCTCGCCGACACGCCGCCGCCGCGTTGCCTAGCAGAGAGAGGCGATGAGGTAGCCGACGTTGAAGAGGAAGCCGACGGAGAGGATGCAGCCGGCGGAGAGGATGCCGACGAGGAGAGGAACAAAGAAAGGGCGGCTCGAGCGGAGCAGAGGAGGGCCATCAAGACGGGAGCGACGACGACGAGGAGCCACACGTGAGCGGGCAAGGCACGACGACGGACGAGGACAAAGAGAGGCGACGGCCACGCAGAGCGTGCATGGGCAGTGCAACGCAGAGAGACGGTAATAGGATCAAGCACGATCAAGCAGAGGATGCGCTGCCAGCAGAGAGTAAGAGAGAAGAGCGCCTGGCGGCAAGTGAGTCGCATGACGGCGTCGCTGCATGAGGATGGTTTGCGGTGGAGGCCAAGCACAGAGTCGGGTTGAGGAACCCTAGGCTCGATACCATGTTAGAAATGGTGGAATAGCAATCAAACCTTGAACGGGCCAAATGGGCCAAAAATATACATGTACAGTAGAAGGTAAAAGAGCAAATAACACCCTATACAAGACTACTTTAACATTCCTAACTCCACCAGATCCGTGGAACGGGAGTTGTTGGTACATTAAAAGTGTTTAGATGAATCATCTTGTTTATATTTTAGAATAAAAATATAAACCTAATTCACTTTATTTTAGCCTACAAGTTTTAGATCTCAGATGGAGCTGGGATCTGGAGCTTTACCAAATAAAGCCTTAATGTGTGAGATCTGGAAATAGCAGATCTAGGAGAAGAGGACTAACAACCAAAACCCTAAGCAACTTGAGGAGCAACAAAAATAGTAGGAGACATACCGAGCTAGCAGCGATGGTGACTAGCACACACCGGTGACTAAAATCACTGGGAGAAGAGTACAGTGAATGATCAATAGATGCTTTGGTGGCAAAGGAACCTCCGATGAGTTGGTGGTTCCTTCTCTCCTCTTGAGCCTCAAGAAACCTCATGAACAAGAACTCTTTTGCTTCCTCAAAACGACCTAGGAGTACCCGGATCTATGAGAAAGTGATTGATGAAACCTAGAAGCAGGAGGACAAGGGGTTGGGAGGAAGAAAATTGGAGCAAACAAGGAGACGTGGCATCGAGTGGCAAGGAGGAGTTATGAGCGGCGGTGATGAAGAGGCAGACTCATGACTCGTGTGGATGGCAATGGAGAGAGGTCACAAGGCGATGATGCATGCATCGGGAGAAAAATTCACGGAGAGGAAGGAGATTATTTTTCCTCCGAGATTTCATGTAGATTGGGCCAAGAAAACCTATCCCTATGAACTACCTAGAAGGGGTCAGAGGAGAAAACCTAGAAGCAGGAGGACAAGGGGTTGGGAGGAAGAAAATTGGAGCAAACAAGGAGACGTGGCATCGGAGTGGCAACAGGAGGAGTTGCGAGCGGGCGCGATGAAGAGGCAGACTCGATCGTGTGGATGGCAATGGAGAGAGGTCAAGGCTATGAGCATGCAATCGGGAGAAAATTCACGGTAGGGAAGGAGATTATTTTTTCCTCCGAGATTTCATGTAGATTGGGCCAAGAAAACCTATCCCTATGAACTACCAAATGTACATTCTAACTGGCCCGAGGAAATTTCCACGTGGGCCTCTAACACGGGGATAGAAAATACAT
This sequence comes from Guadua angustifolia, assembly GCA_036346375.1. Taxonomy (NCBI): domain Eukaryota; kingdom Viridiplantae; phylum Streptophyta; class Magnoliopsida; order Poales; family Poaceae; genus Guadua; species Guadua angustifolia. The sequence goes on from JAYEVE010000438.1 coordinate 37,411, forward strand.
ACACATGTGGGTGCGTTCAATGGTCAAAACATGTGTTCGTGCTCCGTGAGACTCTAGCCTCCACTATAGATTAGCCATGTGTTAGGGACACACACGCTGCATTTGTGTGTAAAAGGCCCCTATGATGTAGTCAAAAGAAAAAAAGCCAAATTTGCAATTTTGTTTGATCCTGCGTCTCAAGGCCAAATAAACCAAAGCTTCACTCATCTCTCCAAATGGCACATGTAAAGATCCTTTCGCTTCTTCTTCTTCTCCTTCTTCCTTCCACTCTTCCTTTTCTTGTGGCACCGCCATGGCGTAACCACCACCCCCAAAAAGCACAACACAGTGACGGGCCAAGCGGTTGTTGATCAGGGTTTCAAAAATTGACTAAAACTGCGGTTTTCAACCTTACTGTTGTAGTTCGAGATTCAAACCGGTTGGTAAACCGGTCTAATTAAAAAAATAAAAATTAAAAAAAATTAGAAAAATTTATGTGATGTAAACCGCTCAAAAATCGGTTTTAAGGAACATTCAATTGGTCGGTTGGTTCTCGGTGAAAATCGAGTGGTTTTTCGTTGAAACGAACGGTTTTCGATTTTTTTCTAAATTTTTTTATTTCTTAACCCTTCGGTTTCTGACGATTTTCGAATGGCTTTTCTCAATTTTTGAATTTCGAGCGGATTTTCAAAAACGTTCTGTGAACCTGGTGTTGGTGCAGATCCTGTCCCTATATCCTCTCTCTCTCACACACACACACTTCGCCCAAATCCGATGGGTTAACTCCTCCCAGATCCCGCAGACCAAATACCTGAGTGGAATACAAGAAGGCTCATTCGGCCCTTCCACTCGACGAGGTCTCCCATGAGAAGAGGACCAGAGAGCGGTGACCAATGGGAGAAGGAGCAACAAGGAGACGCCATGGGAGAGGAGGAGTGGCGGTGGCGCCATGGGATTAGGTGGTGGCCCTGCCACTCAACGCCACGGGAAGAAGGATGACAGACGCACGCTGGGCTTCTGCTCGACTCGGCCAAATTTCTATGCCGAGAAGAGGAGGGCGGCGCCACCACTGAGGACCGAGGTCGTGGTCGCAGCGATGGCCTAGTGGCTCGCCCCCACCAAGTCGACATCAGGAACGCGAGACACGGATCTGGCTGGCCAAGGGAATGGCCCACTAATGGCATGGCAAGGCAGCGGCAGAGGGCATGCCATTGAGCGGGAGGCGTGGTAGGAGAGGAACATGTAGAGGAGGAAGAGCAGAAGTGGCCAGCGGGGACAGGAGAGAGAGAGGAGGGTTGATGGGTAAGGAAGAGGTACCAGAAGTGGCATGGAAGGGAACATTCAAGAAACTCTAGCACACATAGGTTTGAACTTTTTTAGTGGCAAATTTAGGATCCAAACAACTCGATTTGCTTGCACATATCCGAACAGCTTGAGAGGTCTAAATCAACAAATTTGGACTTTAGGGCATATAACTACACAAACTAAAATATTTGAAGAGCCCAGTCTATCTCAGAGTGGTGGATCACACCCCAAAGGGCGGAGCTGAGGATTCTTCAAGCCTCTGCATCAAAACTAAGCGACAATAACTAACACCAAATACTACCCACACCAAGGTACAATAAAAACACTACACAAATACACAATTAAAGATACATTTGAATTCCATGCTTAACATTTCAATAAAATAGATAAAAAATGTCAAAACAATATAACGTAGTGGAGTGGTAGAAAACTTAATACCTAATTAAGGAAGGTTTGGTGCATCCGAGACTATCATATTTTCATCAAATTGAGTTCAATCAATTAATCACGAAATATATAAATTGTTCAAATCAATATACTCGAATCAGTTTTTCATATAGTAACAACTAACAAATAGCAAGTAATACTGGAGTAATACAATCAATAATCATTCAACTCAATTATCAACTATCATTCTATGATTCTATCGAGGCATTAAGATCATTAGATCAACTGATCAACTACTAATCAAGCAATACAAGATTACCAGTCACCAGAGTCCAGAGGCCTCCACTAAGTCACTCATCAGTCACAGACCAGTCACAGCCAGAGTTCAGATGGAATATATGTCCTTTTCTAACTAAGATTCTTCATTCATATATGAAGCAAAACTACAGGCACCTATATTTGCAAATGAAAGTAACCAGGCACCTATATTTTGCAAATGAAAGTAACAGAAAATATAACAGTCCAATAAATCAAAATCTACTTTCACATTTTCAGATATCCTGGTCCAACATCAATTTCCCAAAGTTACTGTGTACCCCTTTAGTTTCTCAAAAGAAAGAGCATTAACAAACCGATTGGCCTATCACTTGCTAACGTTAGCCACCAAAGATAGAAGATATCGATACTAAGATGTTAACCAAGTAACAGTGCTACATTAGCAGGTGGCACTACCCAGTTTTAAACAACTAAGAGCTCCTTGAATTAGCAAATCAACTTCATTACCACTTCCATGTATCAGTGTGCACATTTGAGTTTCAGCATTACCATCAATGCTGACCTAACTTCACCCTACAAGCCTACACCCATTCATTCCACAATGAGCCTAGAGGACAGATGAATAGATAATATTTTTCAGCACCATGATCAAAATTCCTACATAATCCCATTCTCACAAACAATATAGCATGCCAATTTACAAAGGGAACAGGGGAGTATGATTTACCTCGTGCTCTTCCCGAATCCCTAATCCGCCGAGACGCTATGATTGCCTTTTTCCTCCTTAAGAAAGCTTCGATTCTACCGCAAGCGAGGCTTTCTAGTCTCGAGAGGGCGGGCCGACACCACATCTCCGCTCAAAGGCCCGAGGCAGAGCGCAGAGGCCAAGCGGGCGGGCGACGTGGCCGTGATCGAGTCTGGAGGCCACGCTTAGCGGGCGGCGGAGGAGTGGCGGCGGATGCGCCCGATTCCGTGACCAGGAACCGGAGGTCGGGCAATGATCAGTACAAAGACGCGGGCGGGAGCTGGGCGCTTCGCCCAGCAAGACACGCAGCAGAGATCGATCGGTGGTCTGGCGATGCCTTGGCTTGGGGCGCGGGTGTCAGGCAAGCGGCGTGCAGGCGAGGAGAGGCGCCAGATGCAAGACATCTGGGCCGTCAAGTGACGCGAAGGCTGTGAGCCGGAGCCCGGCCGGACGGCAATCGGTTAGCGCCAAGGCGGGATTGGGGAGAGATTGGAAGAGCTAGGTTAGCTACGGTCGCTATTTGAGCTGGCCTCGCCTAGGCCCCAAGGGCCCGAGGCCCACCGCCTTCATCTCACAGGCTTATTTGGGCACATAATATAGTTTTATCCAAGACAAATAAACACTTTGGGCATTGGTGTGATGTGATCTCTCAAACATAACTTTGACTACTTGTAACAACAACAACAAGAAGAAGCATGCTTTCTATCTCAAACATATTGGGTAGGCTACTTAAAGAAACTCAATTAAAGTTAATAAAACCCTTTAAACCTTTGATCTTGGGTCATGGTTCCAGATATAGCTCGCTAACTTCCATGCACCCTATCTAACACAAATCTTTGGGAACATTCTAATCCCACAAGTCTCTTGTAAAACCTAATAAAATTATAATATTGTGCAAATATTTTTTGAGGCGATTATACTCACATCATTTTCATATGATCATTCTAAATATTTATAAATACATTGTTGGTCAAATTTAAAGAAGTTTGACTGCACATATTCTAGAAGTAGGATAATACATATTTTTAAATAGAGGAAATAGTTACCATCGTCCTAAGGGCAATCCCAACCCTCCACCTCAGCTAGTGTCCATAGAATTAATTACGCTGCCAACTAAGCAAAAATCTGATGTGGCATAGGAATTAAGGAAGGGAGAGAAAGAAAAACAAAGAAACCGTGTCTTATGCCTTATGCAAGAAACTGGGTCGGCGCGGGTACCAAGACGCAAGAAACGAGCAAAATCGGGGTTGGACGTTTCTGCGCGCTTACCAAGCTGTGTTTGTGGTGCATACATTGGTTTATTGCTCTCTCTCTCCTCTAAACATTGCTTATGGAAACCATGGGTTGGGACTGCCCTAATTCATGACAGAGCTTTTCACTTTGCTTTCTGCTCCTCGAGGTAAAACTCGGATGATTTACCGGCCTTAGAGTTGCAACTGCTATGCACCATAACATTTTATCTAACTTTTTTTTATCGGGAATAATATTAATTTATTATTTTTATGCAGTTCTGACAGTCAGCTTTTTCTTCTGTTAAAAATGCAGACGGTATATTTTCATGTGAAACCGTTCCATCAACATCAAAGCTCTCACCCAAGTAATTTTCTGCTTCTCCGTCAAAATCATGATTTTGCAATCAACGAGCTATTTATTCGCAACCTTGAGAATGTGGAGAGCCCTGAGGAAGTAAATCACGGAGAGCTGGCCGGATATGATGAGCTGCATTCATTAAGTTTGGTATGGTCTAGGCAAGATTCAAGCAGAACTGATGATACAGCGGTTCTGCAGAGACTTCAGCCCCCTAGGAAGCTGGAGAAACTTAGCATCGAAGGCTACCAGGGTATTACTATATCTTGTTCATGGGTGAGGTGTATAAGTTCTTTGCTTCCATATCTTGTGACGATCGAGCTGGCTTATATGGCAAAATGTGATTATCTCCCTTCATTGGGGCAACTAGCACATCTGGAAGTGCTCCATATTTCATTTATTCCTAGCATCAGAAAAGTGTATAGTAGCTTTTATGGTGGAAGGGATCCATTTAGGAAATTAAGAGAACTAAGTCTGTGTGCAATGGAGAACTTGGACGAGTGGTCAACCTCTCTTGATGATGGTCAGCAGCAAAGAGATGAAATATTTCCAAATCTTGAATGGCTGGTGATCAAGAACTGCCCCAGGTTGAGGTTCAATCCATATTTCCCAGGAAGTGCAACATGTGATATGGAAACATGCAGTGCTTTAATACTATCGCAAGTCAAGTTCATCGGTGGTTCACACAAAGCATTGCGCATAATGAAAATTAGAAACTGTGGCATGCCGTCCAACAGTCTGAAATTCCTTCAGGACAGTGTCAATCTGGAGCATTTGAGCATTAGTAACTGCAGTGATCTGACTGTGTTGCCAGAGACCATCCGAGGCTGCTCCTCCCTTAAGAAACTTGAGATAGTAGAATGCTGGAATTTTTCTGAACTTCCAGAATGGTTGGGTGAGCTCACGTCACTGACGAGCCTAACAATTCACGCTGCCAAACTGGAGAGCTTGCCTCAATCCATCAAATGCTTGACAAACCTGGAGATTTTAAACCTCAACAAATGCAACTACAAAATTCGTGAGCGTTGTTCCCTCTCAGGGGAGGACAAAGACAAAATTAAACACGTCCGACATGTGCATATAAGTGAGGTACAGTATACGTCCTGTATTCCAACCTACCATTATGTTCATCTTAGAAAAAAAAAACTACTACCTTTATGTTTTATCTCTGCGCCACAAATGTTTGGATAGGAATATGCTTTGTTCATCTTTTTAGACCAAAGAACCATTACTTGCCCTGCCTTAATTGAAAGCAAAGTGGTAACAGCCTAACAGGTTTCTGGGATTACCAGTTTTTACAAGCAGAATGCGGAATACTACTACCAAATAACCAGAAAACTACGACAAAAGAAAAGACAAGCCACAGTTTTTACACCACACCAAAATGCGCCAGATCTAAATTCGTAGGAAGACAGCTTGCAGGATTCTGAATCAAAGCCATTCTTCTCGCTTCCCTCTCCTTCTCCTGCAGCTCCATCATTATTGATTTTACTTCAAGTATCAACTTTTCCAACTCTAAATTGATATGCTTTCTTCATTAGTTCTATATTGGGAGGTTTTACGCTGTAGCTTGAATAGCTTTATTTCTTTTACGAGTCCAAACGACAAAATGAACTTGGAAGAAATAATGTTAAATAATATTTCTTTTGATAAACAGTTAAAAATTAATTAATGCTTTTTGAGAGGAAAATTAGTGATGCAAACTATTGGAAAGTTGGTTACATATTGATTATACATAGCATACACATAGTTTGGATGAAAAAATGTTCTGTTTCATGCAAAACTCTACCATTAGAGCATCTCCAACAGTGCCCAATATTTTAACTCCCAATACATTGAATTGGGGCCTGCCCAAAAATCTTTTTCTCAAAAAAAAACTCCCATCCTCCAACAGTTCTTTTGTTGTTCCCTAAAATATCTGTTAATTGGTCACGTGGGCTTCTTTCCCATGAAGCAATCGCTTTTAATTCTAGCGTTTGGGCCGCCAGCTTGTATCCGTGCAGTCCAAAGTCTCAACGTGTCACCACAAAACGTTGAAGAGACGGACGGAAGTTTTTCACGCACACACGCAAACGTTGGCGGCGCAAGGCGTTGAAGACGACGGAACGACGAGACGCACGCACGTACGCAGCGTGAAGAAGTGTCGTCGCAAGACGACGGAACGACGATGGCACGCACGTACGCAGCGTGATGAAGTGTCGCCGCAAGATCGCCTGTGCTGATTTGTTCTTCCGCCACCGGTCAAGAAACTTCTCGCTTTACCAATGAATTGATTGATCTGCTAAATATTTTAAGTAAGGTCCTATACGTGGTATAATAAATATTTTAGATAGGGTTCTATACGTGGTATACGAAAGGGAAAAAAGTGCTAAAAATTATTCCTTGGTGGCTCCATGATTATTTGCATCTAATTGACCGAGTGGTATTTCCGGCACCATTCGCAGGCTTCAAGTGTCAGACTGCAGCATGAGTCATCGTCCATCCCTATTCCAAAGACTTTTGGACGAATCGTCGTCGGACGATGATGATGAATTTATTTTTGCCGCTGCTCAAGTCATGCAACGTTATTCGCAACCTACACGAAAACATGGTGGTTCTATCCCCGGACATCAAGGCAAGTATCGGGACAGAGTAGGAGGACACTTAAGAATGTATCAAGATTACTTAGCGGAGAATCCTACGTACGGCCCAACTGATTTCAGGCGGAGGTTCGTATGTATTAGTTTGTAACTTTAATTTATGTTATATATTATAAGATTGGTCTCTTATTGTTCTTGGTTGCGCAGGTATAGAATGAGCCATAATCTATTTTTACGCATAATGCATGAAGTAGAAGATCATGATAATTACTTCGTGCAAAAAAGAAATGCAGCCAATACACCTGGATTAAGTTGCTTCCAGAAGGTCACTGCAGTATTCCGTATGCTAACTTATGGAGTACCAGCAGATGCTACGGATGAGTACGTTCGCATTGGAGAAAGTACTGTCATAGAGAGTCTGAGAAGGTTTGTCAAGGCTGTGGTTGAACTATTTGAAGATGAGTATTTGAGATCACCTAATGAGAATGATACATCTCGATTACATGCAATTGGAGAGGAAAGAGGTTTTCCTGGTATGCTAGGTTCCATAGATTGTATGCATTGGAGGTGGAAGAATTGCCCTTCAGCATGGCAGGGTATGTACTCGGGCCACCTGCATGAGCCTACAATAGTTTTAGAGGCGGTTGCTTGAAGGATCTTTGGATTTGCACGCTTTTTTGGTTTACAGGTCTCACAATGATATCAATGTTCTTCATCGGTCTCCACTATTTGCGAAGCTAGCTAAAGGCCAAGCTCCACAAGTGCACTACAGCATAAATGGTCACGATTATAAGATGGGGTACTACCTTGCGGATGGTATATATCCATCGTGGGCAAAATTTGTGAAGACTATACCAGAACCACAGGGTAATAAGAGGAAATATTTTGCCAAAGCACAGGAAGCAATAAGGAAAGATGTGGAACGTGCTTTTGGAGTTCTACAATCCCGTTTTGCTATTGTTCGGGGTCCAGCTCGATTTTGGGATGAAGAGACACTAGGTGTCATCATGAAAGCCTGTGTTATTATGCATAACATGATTATAGAAGACGAGGGAGAAGTGGACCCCGACGAACGTTTCGACTACGGTGGAGAAAATGTGAATCCTTCCCATGAGCAGCATCCTGATCTAGATGAATTTATTAAGACACACAAAAAAATTAGAGACAACGAAACTCACCATCAGCTGCAAGAAGACCTGGTGGAGCACCTATGGCAACATCATCCAGATCAATATTAAGTTTTGCTTTATTTATGCACATACTGCAACGAATTTTCTTTGGTACCAAGAATTGTTTTTTTTTAATATATCATGTGTTTGCTTCTAGCAAGACATCCACAGTAATGTTCTGAACTTGTAAAATACATCTGCACTACAGCACTAGTAAGATCCTTGACATGTTCTTCAGCACAAAAAAGATACTTGCTGCCTTGTCCATGCTTCCCTTTTTCTTTTTTTAAGGTTCTGTTTTTAAGGCACATGATTCACTTTTTTTTACACAAACCACGATTAGCTTCACACAATAAAAACTAAAGGACAGAATGTTCTAATGAAGTTAGAAATCACTGCACGACTAATAGTCATTTAACAAATTAACACATTCTGATGACATTACTTGAACATGACCTAGTAGATTCTACAACTACAAGCAAAAAACTAGGATTCTTAGCTTTGCACCAAATGAAATGCCACTTCTAGATCATTTTGTATTTCACTTTTGACTATTTCACCAGGCCAGGAGAGCTTACCAAGATTATATGTATCATGTGTTTGCTTTGAAATAAGAAATAACAGTTCTCTGAATAAGAGAAACATTTGGCTTCAATTAATAAAACAACTCCTCTAAATTTAACAAAACCTGACTTAACCAAAAAGAGTTCTACTGACATATGAAGCTACTGTGGTCGTCTCATAGTCGATCCAAACACCTGCAACACAAATCAGATCATGGAAATGTAAAAAAAAACAATCTGTAGCTATACGGAATGTATATTTGACACAAATTAGAAGATAGCAGAGCAGAGCAGTCAGGATGTATATTTAGGAATGAACAAAGTTAGCATGACTTGTAATGTAAAACAAAATACCTTTTCCACCAGAGCTATTCAGAAGCACGACGCGCCATGATCTCATCTTGCAAGCTCTTGTAGTACTGTTGCAGCAGGACAGGCAACGGAGTTATGTCCATTGACATAATTCTCTCTTCCTCTACCATATTCTTGTACTGTATTTCAATTTCCTTTACCTCCAGTTTTTTGGCCTCATTTGCAACCCTCGCCTCTTCAGTCGTAGCCCTTTTTTTATTTAGCTCTAGCCTCTCTTTCTCTAGGGCGTACAACTAATTGTATCTTTCCTCTTTCTTCTTTTCTTTCTCTGCATCAGTGAAGGTATAATTACTCACTACAAGTTCACATGTGTCATTAAGACTTGTGGAAAATCCTAAAATTCAGAAGAATTACCTTGTCTTGAAAAGTAACCCCACTTTGCCTTCTACCCTCAATCCTTGTTAGACACCCACAGAACTTGTTCACATTCTCCAAAATACCTCCCCATCGATGCAAAAGTGAACTCTGGCTCCGTTCTGATGTGAAGTCCTTGTTGGTGTGGTAGTACTCAAAAATTCTCTTCCAGAAAGTACCACCTTTCTGATTAGTGCCGCTCACAGGATCCGTACTAATGTTTAACCATGCTGACACAAGCAATTTATCCTCCTTTTCACTGAAATTTTTTGACCTTTTCTGGTTTGGTCTTGATGAGGGAGTACTCTCAACAACGGGTGATGGCTGCTCCTCAGGCAAGCTATTGAAGTCCTCCAAAGACAGGTTATTGTTGGCCTCATCCATCAAGTTAGTATAGTATCCGGCTCCTTCCATTGTCAATAGCACCTACCAAAATTATGAAACATTTTTAGGAATAAATATGAGCCTGACCTTGCTTTAGATGTATGCTCTCACAATATACTATAGAATGTGATGCAAAAGAACAGAGAACCTTCTAATGAATTAAGACCAAAATTTTCTTTCTTTGCTTTTCATGGTTTCTGATTCTTTTATTCTTGTCACCATGAATTGCATTGTATGGAATCCGTCAATGCTTGTGATTGAATCTCTCAATAGGTAATTGGTTGCCTGGTTGGATGATACAGTATAGTGTTGTCCTGGTTGATCTAATATGCGGTAGTCTTTCACTAGTTTTTTGCAGCTCTGGGCATAATTAGAATACATAGTTGTGCTAGAAGGCTTCCAAAACAGTGACACAAACAAGATAGAGCCAATAGAAAAATGAACTTGTCATAACATGCAAAGCAAGCACTACAACCAGAGCATGCTCCCTAGTTGCCAATTGCTACTAAGCTCAGCATACTCGACGCAAAACAAAATAAATGCTTTACAGGAAAAGCAAGATCTTGAAACTAAGGTGACTAGATTCTAGAGCAGCAAACAATTCGAAAGGTAAATAGAGATCTAGGGTGTGCGTGTTGTAAGGAGCAAATAATTCTATGCAGCATCTTGACCACTATGATTGAAATTAAAGATCACAAACAAAAAAGCCGAAGTAAAAGAGAGGCCAAAAATTCTGCACACATGTGGTCATTGACCCTATTTAAATAAGTCGGGATCAAATTCTCATGCAGGTCAAAAAAATTTCTACATATGTTCAGTCTCAGGCAACTTTGTTTCCAAGTTTGGGGGTGTAAGCTTTGTTGCTGAACTTTGCCACACTAAGGAAGTTTGACAATTTTTTGTGGGAAGCGTCTAGTTCACAACCACAGCTGTGGCTTGCCACCTTCTTTAGCTCCCAATCCAAACTGTCATAGAATCATTTTCTAGCCAAAACTTACCACAAGTTTGGTGTCTGATTTCTCCAACACAAAAGTATGGACCATTCTTCTGATGCCATCCCAATAGTGTCAGGTAAACTAAGTAAACGCTGGAAACTAATAGCAGTCCCATGTTACACTATGCACCACATGCCACAACTGGTCATAATAGCAGTCATGAAATTACTGTGTACATGCGATCTGTTAGTCCAAGCCAAGTTTTACAGCTAAACCAAATGTCATGCCATGTCCTACAAGATCTAAAAATACAGCAGTCCTCATGGGGACATTAGATCAGTATCTACGGCGCAATCAGTCCAAGAAATTGGGAAATAAAATACTAGTAATCAGTTCATCCATTTGGGAAATAAAATACCCAAAAGCAAATATTCCCTCCTGTCTTGCTATGCGTTACTATACCCAATGACTAACTAAGATGAATTTTTTATTTCTTTACTACAATGGATGAAGCAAGACAGCCAGTATCCACGAAATTCACCAGCAATTTATCCTCCTTTTCATTGAAATTGATTGACCTTTTCTGGTTTGGTCTTGAAAAATTTCATTCCTGGTTGCTCCTTTTCAACACAACTGACAAAGCACATAGATTGCATAGAAGAACTTCAGTAAACAAGAAACATGATTCTACAGGGAGGTAACGCCAATCTAACTTCAAGTAGCAGCATCAAAGTTTAGCTAAATTTAAGATCATTTTAGAGGCGCAATTTAAGATACATACCCTGCACGAGCCGTCCGGCCTGCAAATTCACAAAGCGAGGTAGGATTGGAACCTTCGAACCCTTCTGCTACCCTCGTTCCTTGCGGCTGCAGCGCCCCTGCGGCCTCGCGGCGGTTCGGTCCTCCCCTCGTGGCGGCGGTGTCGGCCCTCTGTCGCGGGCGGCGCGCGCTCAATCTGATGCGGCTCCTTGCCTAGCAGCGCAAAAAGGCCCTCTCGACGAGCCGTCCGGCCTCCATCGCACCCAATCGGTGCCGGCGCCCACGCGCGCGAGGTACCGGCACATGGGATGCCGGATGGGGTGGAGGGTGGAGTCTGGGATGGCGCGAACGAATTTCTACGCGGGAGAAGGCGGAGTGGATTGGGAAAGCACGGAGCGGCGAAAATCTGGTGACTTCGCCGGCGATTTTGGGCGGCGAAAAAAAGGAGTCGCGAGGGCTTCGTTGGAGCGTGATTTTTCTCATCTGTTTCCAAAAATTGGTTTTGGGAGTAAAGATAAGTAACTGTTGGAGTTGCTCTTAGGTAGCTAGTGTCTAACACTTATGTCCATTAGATATCAAAATTTTAGGTTGTAGGCTAGCTTATTTTAGCATGCTTGGTTATTTCAGAATATTTTACTTTTGTCCATTGCTTATACCGTACTTCATATGCAATTTTTTTACACTCTTCTCTCTTTTCAAATAAAAGAACGTCCTCTGTTCTGAGTTTCAAGCAAAGTGCATTATATTTAACTTCTATTTTTGTCTATGATTTGAAATAGAAACGTCCAGATTTTTACATGTTTTCGAGTAGTATCCTGGATTTAACTGAGATATGTAGGTGGGAATATAAAGATATATCGTAGTGGTGAGTAACTGGGCGGCAGACGTAAGGGAAGCCTGGAGGGGGATCTGAGGGAACTTTACTTCTTGCGCTAATGCACTGTGAAACTGCACAATAATTACTAGGACAGTAGGCCTAAAAATCGAACTAACATAATCTTAAAAATCCAAGTATCCAACTAAATCTTAAAAATCCAAGTATCCAACTAACTCATTCTTTACAATCTTGACCAAACAATCTATTGCAAGTGCCTAACTCGAATTCTAGTGCACCAAACAAAGTACCGTTGGGCTGAGTTGCAGTGGCCGCAGCTGCTAGGCAACCAGGGCCGGCGGCAGCAGATTATTCAAGTAATTGTTTAATTTAGATTCTATTTTATCTTTAGTGGTTGGGTTGTTTCTATCTATAAGCTTATCTGGTGGTGTGCAACCTAACCCAACAAGCAATGGAATAACAAAGCCTCCCTACATATCTCAAGTCTCTCTCTCTAGCCAAGTCCTCTCCTCTACAGATAGGGCTGTAAATCTCAAGCGAGTTTGACCTCCCAAGCTCGAGTTCGGTAAAAGCTCGAGCCAAGCTTGAGCGAGTCTGAGTTAGGGTCCAAGCTTGGACCTGGGCTTAAACTCGGCTCGGCCCAAGATAGAGTAGGCTTGAGCTCGGCTCGAGTAAAATCGATAACAATCAACAATTCAACGTGCACTAATTTTCAACATGCAAAGTGATTCATAAATTTACAAAGGCTCGTGAGCTATTCGAGTTTGACTCATTGAAGCTTGGGACCAAGCTCATGCTAAACTCTTTTGGAGCTTGAATGGGGCCTAGAGCAAGCCGAGCTCGAGAGCCCCTTATGTACTACTCCCTCCGTTTCACTATTTTTGTCCATGATCTCAGGAGTATCCGTTTCAAAATATTTGTGCATTGAGAGAATCAAAAGTGCGGTTATTATAATGTTTTGCACTCTTTAGTCTCTACCCCTAAAATGTTTTAGAAGATGTTAAGTGGTTGTGTTATGTTATTTAATAGGGTATACAAGGTTATTTCTTATTAATTTTTTTCTTAGATTGAGTGCTTCTTTGTCCAGAGGAACGGAGGGAGTAAGGTACATAGCAGCTTTGTTGCCGCTTTCCTTCTTGTGGCCCCATAATGCGCCCACAACAACTGTTGAGAAAGGAGCCAAATTGTGAAACCAAGTGTCGCAAAGTAGGGTATATTCGTATATGGAGTGGTTTGCCTCCTTTAGAAAAAATTGAATGGAGGTTATTAGGTAACTCAGCCCAGTAGATACCTAATTTTAGCTGAGGAAAGAGTTTATTGTTACATATCTAATTTTTATTTTTACATATCTAATCGAGCCGCATGATGTTTTACTTTTGTTTCACCCTGTTGCTGAAAACAGGACCACCGCCTCGATATTTCCATCCTTTTAAATGGTATCTCGCGTCTGCAAAAATTTAGCAGTTCACAACTTACTGATCTAAGTATTGAAGATCTTCAAGCATTGAGCATTGACGAAGCATGGAAATTAGAATTGGTGGCTAAGGAGCACCTACTCTCATTGAGTTTGAAGTGGACCGACTGGCGCTACTATACTGATGAGAGGCGTAAGAAGGATAAAGCCATCTTAGAAAAGCTCCAGTGTCATCATACCCTGGAAAGGCTTCGCATCATGCACTATGCTGGTCGTGATTTCCCTCGTTGGATGTCTTCACTGCCAAATCTTACCAAGATAGAGCTTTATCACCTGCTAGATGGAGAACTCCATCTGGATCATTTACGTAATCTTGAAGAACTGCAGATTTCTTCGTTTAATTTTTCTGAGAGAATAGAAGAATGGCGTGTTTCGGAAATAAATTACATATTTTCCAAATCATCGCTTCTCATTCAGAGCACCAAACCACTTAAAAAGCTCAGAAGAATTGTCTTGTCCGTAGTAGGCAAGCTAGAATGGAAAACACCAATATCACCTTCAGAAGATATATTCCCGAGTCTTGAATATTTGGAGATGCACTGCTGTCGGGGCATCAGATTCGAGCCATCCATCCCAAGGAGTGCCAGGTATGTCATATCAGGCAGAAAGCAGCTACCTTGGCAATGCTCCGACTCCTTCCCATCATTCAAGCAAGCCATGGGGTCGGCAACGTCTGCATCCTCATCCAAGATGGAAATCAAGTACTTCGAAGATCTTTCTTCTAATTCGTTGGGGTCTCTTCAACAGCTCAACATTGCAGAATTGACTGTTGACTGCTGTTTTGATGAGAGCCCTCTGCCAGGGTGCATTCGCGACTGGAAATCCCTCCGGAAGCTAGAGATATCGAATTGTGAGAATATCCGAACGCTGCCAGATTGGTTGGCAGATATCACCTCTCTCGTCGAGCTCAAAGTGGAAACCTACCAGATGGAAGATTTGCCTCCAAGCATCCAACGGCTAACTGCTTTGCAGACCTTGATCCTGTCACAATGCACAAGGAAGTTTGAGGAAAGATACCGTGAGTCAGGAGAGGAGCGCATCAAGATAAAGCATATTGCGGATATACAGATATATAGGAGAGCAGGAATACTGTAAAACATGACTTCTCTGGATTTTAACCACTGCAGGAAACCAAAGGTCGCTCCGTTCTTTTTCTCGCCTTACTGTTTCTCATTCTGTCAATTTCTTTTACTGAATTCAGCATTTCTTGCTTTGTCTTGTTGATGTGGGCGCAGGACATCATCACTCCAAGGGAACCTTGTATATTCCATCTTTGACTGAAATCCTCAATACCTTGGAACTGTCACTGGAAACTTTTTCTGCCATGGGAGAACGACAGGTTCATTTGGGAATGGAGTGCCTCACAGCAGGTACAGCACCGAGTCAGCTTACAGAAACTAACGATCATCGCATGTTGCCCTGTGTTTATACCCGTCAGCTGTGGGTGCAGCCGTGCAGGTCTATACCTGGGCAGGACTTGGGTATTGGCCCCTAGCTCTGATTGTTTGTGAGAACACGCACGACGAGTTGTCCGTCTTTCTTTTTTTTAAGGGGAGTGTGGATTTGAACTTGTAATCTCTTGTACCGTAACCAAATGGTCCACCTACCAACTACAGTGTGAAGGAAGATATAATAGCTAGAATAATTGTTGTATGTATTGCTTGTGCCTCGGTAGTATATTTATAGAGCACAAGGAGACTTGAAGTTCGAATAAATATACTAAATATACGGAAGAAACTATATCGGATACAGTTATATTTATATGCTACCTATAATAGTCTTTTGATATATGAGACATGTATTCTAACACAGTGGATAGAGCAACGTATCCTGTGCACACAGACCTTCCCGTGTACACACCGTGCACATCAACAAACAAAAGTCACGAAAAATTCTGAAAAAAATTGTAGATGTACTTCATAGATTACTTCTACCTATGTATAAATTAGAATTAAATTATTATATATCAAGAGTTAAAAAAAGAGAAAATTTTGACAAGTTTAAAGAGTTTAAAGTTATCAGAATTTTCTCTTTTTTATAACTCTCGATATATAATGAATTTGATCTTGAAACTTCATACATAGGTAGAGCAATCTATGAAGTATATCTACAATTTTTTTCAGAATTTTTCGTAACTTTTGTTAGTTGGTGTGCACGGTGTGTACACGGAAAGTCTGCGTGCACAGAATATGTTGCCATATACACACACACAATGGCTATATTCTACGCGTGCGAGCTATGTTGCCTATTCTACGTGCGAGCCGTGTCGTTGTGATGCTTCAGCCCGAGAACCGTGTTCAAACCATCCCGTAGGCTCAGATGACTAAACTCGCTTGGGATTGATGCGCAGCATCGACATTTACCATCGGGTCTTGGCGCCAACCGACCATGTTTGTTTCGGATGGCGCCAAGAAGACCGACCTTCATGTAGTCCGCTCACGGACTACCCTCCCCGAGCAAGCTAAGCTCGGAGGCCCGCGACAAGGCGACGTGGCATTAAATGCGCAGCTGCTCGAGGGATCGCTTCGCCGGGATCTCGCTGGCTGCCACGGTCCAAGGCCGCTTTGTTCAAGGCTACCTGCTCCCACGTCGCTGGTACCTGGGGTGGCGCGGCTACATGATTGCCCACGCCCTCTACAGAGGCGCCTGTAATAAATGATTTGTCTCAGAACTCTATAAATACCCCCTCACACGATGGGTTGAGGGCTGGACCTTGAGTACTACGCACACCCTTACACACTAAGCTTGCCACGGGAGTCCTTAGGATCGTTCAGGGCCCCCCGAGCAAGCACATTGTAATAGCTCGTGATATTAGTACAACCATCGGACGAGGGCTATTATCTCCCCCGTGAGAGGCCCGAACCATGTGAAAAATGATCTCCCGTGCTTTCCAATTGACTCATACACCCCGATCCATAGCTCGATATACCCTCAGATGCATAACCCTTGCGGAAAAGGGGCCCTAAGTTGATCCCTCATTCAACAAGTAAGCTCGTATGGGGACCCTCGTCTCTAATCGTCGATACCGGTGCCGCCCGTGAGGATCGATCAAGTCCTTCCGCAAAAATCCCTAGGATGCCGAACTCACAAGACAATCAGACCTTCGCTTCGGCGACGAGAGGATGGCGACGAATACTACGCCAGCGATGGCGTGGGTGGTGCGGCCGATCCAGAAGGCCACACCGAAACCGGGAGTCTTTCCCCGGTGGCAGCAGCGCGAGAGCGTTTCCTCCGCTCGCAGCCAGATACCCTCGTCCGCGAGGAAGAATTCGGCGACCTCAGTAACGGTCGGGACGTTCCCGACCGTCTGGAGTTCAGCCAAGGGACCACGGCGTACGACACCTCCTCGAGTCACGACGCGTCCCGTGCTCCCGCAATAACGTGGCAGAAGAGATGAGATCCAGGAGGAGCAGCCCGAGATCTCGCCAAAGATAATGCTGGCGGCACCACCCGGGTTGCCCGGCGGGTCCCGCGTCCCGCCACCGCAATCCGAAGGAGGGTAGGGCGCCGGCGGCGACTGCACTCCGCAAGGAGCCCAATGAGTATCACTCCTAGGAGCATGCGCCACCGCCTTCCGAGGTCACTCTGCCGCTTCCCCGAAGCGCCGAAGCGCTTCGCACCATGGCAATTGCAGGCGCGCCTCCGCACTTTCTAACCTCGCGACTGGCGGCCATGGGAGCCTTGGTGGCCGAGAACCCGAAAAGCTCGCCATCGACATAGGCCTCCTGTGGCCTTCCGGTTCCAGAGCCCCTGAGCATTTCTCGACCGTAGCGCCATTCTCGCCAGGTCTCTCAAGTCCTCGCCGGAAGACGGAAGCATCATTGGTATCGCGAGGACGTCGTGAGCAGCTTCGGCGGTCTCGCGGGCCCGTCTGCGCCTCGCCCGCCACGAAGCGCCCAGATGCTCCACCTTGAACCAGCCATCGTCGCTGCCGGCATGAGGGCGGTTCTTCGCCTCACCTTGCGCGCAGAAGGACCGCCGGGACCCGGCCGCCACGATCGCCATACCCGGAGGGGTCGCCATGACGGCCGGCTGCTCGATGCCGAGTTTTTTACGCGCCCTCTGAGAAGTCAGATGGACGAGCAAGTTCAAGCACGGCCACATCGAGCGATTCAACGGGACCCAAAACCTGGACGAATTTGTCTCGATTTACTCCACCGCCATCCGGGCAGCCAGCGGGGATGAGGGAGTCATGGCCAACTACCTCCCCACGGTCCTCGACGGCTCCGGCCGACATGGCTCTTCAACTGAAGGAAGGATCGATCCGCCATGGAGGCAGCTTCTCAAAGGTTCTTCGGGCAAACTTTCAGAGTTGCTATACCCGCCCGGGCAACGAGCGCGACCTTGAGCGATTGATCCAGACAGACAAAGAAACGCTACGTGACTTCGTCCAAAGGTTCATCAAGGTGAGAAACTCCATCCCGAGCATCTTGGACGGGCGTAGTCCGTGCCTTCAAGTTCGGGTCCGTGACGCCCGCTTCACGCAAGATTTGGAGATCCACTTCGACTGCCGCCAACGAACTGCTTTCAGAGGGCCGATCACACGCTTAACGCCGACGAGGCCGCATAATGGAAGAAGGCGCCGACGAGGGCAAGTTGCCACCCCAATAGCCTCGAGGGCTCCTCGAGCAAAAGACCCTCAGGCCCCGGGGAAAAGAAGATGAAGAAGAAGAAGAAGTCGCGAGCACCAGACATGGTGGCGCTGCCGAAGCGCCGGCAGCCCCGCCGCCCGCCAACCGGCAACATGGGCGACGGGGGCGATGCGCCACGGCGCTGGCGACCAAGGCGACGCTGATCAAGATCACGGCGCCCAAGGTCATGACGACCAAGGAGGTGGCGGCCAGGATCACGGCGAAGGGGGCGCCCCGGCGGGCGACCGCTTCTACCCACTCCACCAAGTGGCCGGCCACGATCTCCGCAACTGTAGGACCTGGGCATACCGCCTAGAGAAGTTCTACAGAGGCGAGGGACCCATGCCGACTCTCCCGAGCAAGGGAGAGGGCAGCAGAGGCAAGGGTCCCGTAGAAGACGACG
The DNA here is from genome assembly GCA_036346375.1 of Guadua angustifolia. Taxonomy (NCBI): domain Eukaryota; kingdom Viridiplantae; phylum Streptophyta; class Magnoliopsida; order Poales; family Poaceae; genus Guadua; species Guadua angustifolia. The sequence goes on from JAYEVE010000438.1 coordinate 56,148, forward strand.
ACGACATGGATTATCAGGAGCCCCAAAATCATATAGCCGTCATATTCGGGGGCTCCTCGGCCTACAAGTCCCGCAGGGATTTAAAGGAGGCCGCGCGGGAGGTCGGCCACATCGCTGCTGTAGAGGCGCCTGCAGCAGCCTCAAGTGGTCCGAGCTTCGTCACATTCTCCAAGGACGATTGTCCCTTGAATGACTAAACCCCGAAGCTCCCTTTAGTCGTGAGTCCGACCATCAACAACGCGAAAGTCCAAGGGTTCACATCGACGGCGGAGCTCTCGACCTCATATTCACACGGTCTTGGACGAGATGCAGTCCTCGCTCCAAGATCAAGAGTATAGCCGCCCTGCTTCGATCGCCCCGCACTCGATCAAGCCTCGGCCAGATCTTCTTGCCCGTGACATTCGGGATGTCGCGAACTTCCGCATCGAGCTAGTTAATTTCAAGTCGTGGACTTCAAGTCGGCCTACAATGCCATCCTTGGCAGCCCCTCTCCAAGTTCATGGCCGCCACGCACCACGCCTACCATGCCTCAAGGTCCCCGACCAAAGGGCGCCATCACCATAAAGGCCACATGTATGCCCTGAGTGTGATGAGAAGTCCTCGACATGGCTCCAGCTTGCCCCATCGCGTCCCCCTAACTGCGCCGGTGCCTTCCCGCCTAAAGTTACCCTCCAACCCGAGGAGAAACCAAGGCTTCTTCTCAATGAGGCCGACCCGCCAAGGTCCTCCATTTGGGTCTTCCTTAGACCCCAAATAGAACTCGAGCTCATCACTTTTCTCCGGAGGAGCTCGGACGTGTTCGCCTGGGAACCGTCCGACATGCCCGGGTCCCAAGGAGGTGATCGAGCAAGCTAGCCGTCCACCGCAAAGACTCAGGCGCCAAGCTCAGCGATTTTCCCGAGAAACAGTAATCATCCAGAGGAACTCGACAAGCTCCTCAGGCCGGCTTCACGAGAAGTCTGCACACGGAGGGCCGCAAACCCTACCATCGCCAAGAAGAAGGGGGCAATGGCGATGTGTGTTGACCACATCGCTTGAACGCTGCAGTTCCCGGCGATATCTTTCTCCGCTGCATCGACCACTGGTTGACGCGACGGCAGAGTCCCATGTAATGAGCTTTTTGGACGCCTATTCGGGTTACCACCAGATTAGCTTGTTCCCCGGGGACGAGGAGAAGACTTCCTTCATCACGCCTTCGACGCTCGCACACGACCATGTCTTTTCGGCTCATGGAACGCAGGGGCGACCTTCCAACGCTTGATGCAAAAAACTTTCCAGGAGCAGATAGGCCGAAACCTAGAAGTATATGTAGATGATATTGTAGTTAAGAGTAAAATCCCCTCAGGCCATGTATCCGACCTTGAGGAGACCTTTTGTAATCTCCGAGACATCGAATAAAGCTTAACCCCAAAAATGTGTTTTTGTGTAAAAGGTGTAAAGTACGGTATATCATCGTCAGCAGGCATCGGTGCTAACCCGAGAAGATCGGGCCATCGAAAGGATGTGACCCCGAGCTCGATAAAGGAGGTTCAGACTCGACCGGGCGTGGGTCGCTTTAAGCCGCTTCATTTCCTGTCAAGTAGCGCCGCTTGCGCTTTCTTCTTTAAGGCGCCCGCAAGCACGATGGTTTCGCTCGACAGATGAAGCTAATCGCTCCTTCAAGAGCTAAAGCAAGACTGCCCAGCCCGATCTTGGCCACGCCAAGGTCGGGGAGCCACTTGCTATACTCGCAATGACACCTCAGCCGAAGCGCAGGTCAAGCAGAGCGAGAAGGACGCAGCATTCAAAGATATTACGCCGAAGTGTTGCACGGACCAAAGGAGCGCACCGAGGTCCGTAAACTCTTGTACTCGCTGTCAGAGTCTCGAGGAAGCCGCGCCACTATTTTAAGCTCACAAGGTCGTTGTCCCCCAGCTTTCCACTTAGGAGATCCTAAGAAATCTGGATGCCACGTCGGATAGTGAAGTGGGCCATGGAACTCGCAGAGTTCGATGTCCACTTCGCTCAAGATCGCGTCAAATCTCGATTCTAACGGACTTCGTGGTGGAATGGATTTAACCCACCCAACCCCACCACCAAGAGCCACGAACCGAGGGCGGTCACCGACCATGTATTTCGACGGATCCCGAAGCTGAACGCCGGGTCAAGAATCGTGTCCCTCAAGGGACCAGCTCCAATACGCCATCCAATTACACTTCCCGCAACAAACAATACGGCGGAGTATGAAGGTTTTAGCCGACCGAAGGCCCAAGGCGCCGAGTCCAAATGGGCCGATCGTGAAAGGCGATTCACACCGTCATCAACCAAGTCAACAAGGAGTATCGTTGTTCGATCACTTAATGGCGCTTTACTTGGTTGAAGTGAGGAAGATGGAGCGGACTTTAGAAATTTCAAGTACTCTACATCCCCTGTGAAGGATAATTCCTCGCCAATCAACTTTCTAAGATCGGTTCTCGCAGATGCCCGCCCCGGGCGCTTAGTCGAGCATCCGCGACAAGCCCTCCATTCCTCTCAGAGAGGAGGCACCAACCCAGATGTTCGCCAAACCGGCGCCAACCGAGCATCTCGCGAAGCCTCCATTCCTCTCAGAGAGGAGGCACCAGAGACGCGGCGTAACGCTTCTTCCTCGAGCAAGGTGCAAACTAGATGGCGCTTATTCGCCCAAGATTTCGCCCACGGGACATTGCTCGAGGAAGAAGCCGAGCGATCCCGGCCAAGAAGGCGGTCATCCGTTTACAAGCTAGTAGACGCGCTACCAGACAGAAAGGGGCACTTTGGAGTCCTTCCAAGTGCATATCTCGAGAAGAGGGCTAATTCTTCTCGAGATATCCATGAAGGAATGTGCGAGCCCACTCTCCTTCCGAACGCCAGAGCAAGGCATTCCTGCTGGGATACTATTAATAACGGCGCTTAGACGACGCCGGCGATCGTGGAACTTGTCCGCGTGCGGCCCACGCCAGAAGTCCCACCACCAACAGACGCTACCGCAAACCATCCCACTCTCATGGCCATTCTCGACTGGGGCCGACATCTCTGCCTTTCCCCCATGGTCGAAAGGGTTGCAAATTTTGCTCGTCCTTAATCGACACCTTCTAAGTGGATCGAGGTCGAGCCGCCAACCATTTCGCTCAAGCACCAAAAGGTTTTTCTCGAAGAACGCAGGACGCGCTTTGGGGTACCCAATCGCCTTTATCACGCATAACGGTACTCGGCTCATCAAATGAAGCAAGCTTTGTGCCCATCACAAGACATAGGAACAAAATCGCTTCATCAGAGCCCATCCACGAAAGCAATGGAGCAAATTAACGAGCTTAACGCCGATACTTCAAGGGATCAAGAAAAGAGTCTTCAAAGACCTTTCCCGATAAGGCGGGTCATGGGTGGACGAAGTTCCCTTCCGCCCTTTGGTCTCAGGCAAGACCATCGCAAGTCGAAAGCAACGCGCTAAACGCCTTCCAGCTGCCTATGGTGCCGAGGCCGCCCTCCCCGCCGAATCGTGCTCGGGTCCTCAAGAGTGCACTGCCGGCGACATCCACTAAGGTCGTGGAGCCGCCGACCTTGACCTTGCCGAAGAAGCCCGCCTAAAGGCACAATCCGATCACCGCCTACCAAAGAAACCCTTCGAAGCACGCGCCAAGTCCATTCGCCTCGAGCTTTGCAGGTTGGCGACCTTGTCCTACGTCAAATTCAGGACACATCGAAGGCCAACAAACTTTCCCCCAAATGGGAGGGACCATTCACGGTCGTTTCGGTGTCACGACCGGGGGCTGTCCGCCTTGCAACGGAGGACGGCCGCGAGCTCACTAGTTCGTGGAACATCGACCAGTTGCGCAAGTTCTATATCTAAGCCCGTGTTCCATTTTTACATTATATTGTAAATTCACGACTTTTTGGATCAATGCAACTTTTCGTTCGTCTAAACTCTTCTCACTCCGCAGAATTCGGCCTACGCACACGCGATGGCACAAGGTACCGCGACTAACACCCGACCGCTAAAAGATCACCACCAAAGGCGCTAGTCTTGATAAGCCGACCTTGGTCCGCAGTAGCTATCCGCTGCGCGATACAAGTCGCAAACAGACACCCTTTTGGTCGGTCCGAAATTTAGCCCGGCTAGCGCATGTGGTTGCCACGCACTATGTCCATCAACTGCGGCGCTCTCCCTCACGCGATCATGCTCGCGCTTAGGGCCTCGCGGTCTATGTGTTCAAGTTTAAGGACATGCTTGTTTTCCCTCCGCCGACCTAACCTACGCTTGTCGGTCGGATAGGCTCGTGTTTTGGTCGGAGGAGGAGCGCGCGCTTTCTCTCATCTCTCCTGCGAAACAAACTCGTGCTCGCAACTCAGGTGCACAAGTTTTATTCGCAGCGGGGGCTGGGATAGGAGCGAGTTATCGCGCTAAAATGTTTCTGCCGCTAAGTCGCAACTCGCTGCAAAACATTGCTCGCTTTTAAGCACTGTTTACATACGCAAAGTTATTTCATTTCGACTAATCCCGGGCATATGTCGCCCACGCATCGATCTAATCCATACTATGTCTATCTCGCAGCTATCTTTTGCAGGAAAAGCAAGAGAAAGACCAAAAAAGAAGACGTCATCACAGGCGCAACACTTAAGCAAAGAAGAGTTTACACTCCAAGTCATCATTTGCCAAAGTTTTCCAAAAACAAAGACAAAAAAAAATATCTACAATCCTACACACTGGGTGTCGCTCCCCTAAGCGCCGCAGAGAGCTTTTGCCTATAGTCGGCAATCTTGGCCTCAAGGTCGACCACCTTCCGCCGGGCGTCGCGACCTTCGCAGGCCTCTTCGCGAAGCTACTCGACTTCTTCTTTATCTTGGTCGGCAAGGGCGGCGGCCATTCGCGCTGCCTGCTCCAGGTCGGCCACCTTGGCTTCAAGGGCTCGAGAACGCTGCTTCTCCTGTTCAAATCCTTGCTCGAGCCCGAGAGTCTTATCTCGGCTAAGGGCCAGATCCTTCTCCGCCGCCGCCCGCTTCCATCGCTTCCCAGCCTCCTGGCTCGGGCGCGACACTTCAAGCTCGGCCGCTTGGTCTCAAGGGCCCGAGCACGTTGCTTCTCCCGCCAAGTTTTGCTCGAGCCCAAGGGCCTTATTCGCTAAGAGAAAGATCCTTCTCCGCCAGTTAGCGGTTTGCTTCCATCGCTCCGCTTCGCCGAGCGCAAGTATTTTCTTCTCAGCACGGCAAGACCTCCTTAGCTCAAGGAGTCGACTCACTCGATCAAGCTCTCGCCAAGCCCGAGGATCGCCTCTTGACTTGGTGATTTTTCGCCTCGCCTTCGCAAGATCTATTCACGATTATAGTGTACGCGAGCTTGAGGTCGTTCACCTTCTCCAGCAGCCTCGCAGCCCGGGCCTCGCTTTCTTCATATAACTGGGCCACGGAGGCGGGGACAATCAACACCTCTTCAAAGTTGGCCGTAGTCTTTTTAAGGAGCCGCGGGCAGAAAAACTCTAAGCAAAACCCCGCAAAAGACAAAAGAAAGAAAAGTTGTTGCAGAACGGGCATCCTCACCTCAAAGAACGCTTGCGGCGCAGATTTTCCTAATTGCTCAAAATCGCCCCCATTGAATATCGCTTGCTTCAGGGGGGCGACAAGACCGTAACCCTTGAAGTAGGGCGGTCGCCCGAGGATGACGAATCCTCCGCCCGGGCATGTTGTTCGTCCCAGGGCACTAGGCCCACTCCTGAACGGCGCTCTCGCTCAGGGTCTGTTCGCTATCATCCCGAGCATGTCGTTCGCTCGGGGCCCCGGCGTCCCCCCGAGCATGCGATTCGCTCGGGGTTGGGGCCGCCCTCCCGGCAGTGAGTTCGCCGGGCTTCCCCCATCCCGGCAGAATTTCGCTCGAAGCACCGAGCCTCCTTGAGCAACCTCCTGCTTTGGCACTGGGGTCGGCCTTCTCTCCTCCCGCCCCGCCACTTCCTCGCCCGGCCATCACGATGTCGGCGGCAATGAGAGCACGCTCGCTAAAGCATAATCAATAAGCTCGTAAGCCATTTTACGGTAGTCCGGGAAGGCCCTACGAACTATTATCGCCCACGTCGGGAGAGTGGGGTTAGCCCGGGCACGGGAAGCAAAGAGCGAAGAAAAAGCAGGGCAAAGATCAACACTCACCTTTGGCCGGGGGCTCATCGTCACCCGCAGGCGGGTTCGCCGCTGCTAGGACCACTAGCTCGGCCTTCTTCTCAACGGCCTGGGTGATCCTCGCCAGTTGGGGGCTGAACTCCTCCATGTCAACCCCACCAACAGACGGACGCCTGTTCCGGTAAGGCTTCACCGACCGACAATCCCGAACTCCCGAGCCTTGGTGGCCCGTGCGAGTTGATCCTTCGCTTCGGCGAGCTCCCTCTTCAGCGCCTCCCGCTCGGCCTGCACCATTCCTTCGATCAATCTTCCTCCGCCGCGATTTGTCTGATTTGAACCTCCAGCTATAATTCTTCAAACCAAAGCCTCAGCGGCTTACCTCCTCCTCCTTCCGATCGCAAGATATCCATATGCCGCCGGAGGACCTCATGCTGCCACATGCCTTTTCGACGCCCGGGTGCTCACCGGTGGCGCGGCCGGCCTCTTGCTCCTCCCCTTTTTGGCCTTGGCCGCAGGGACGAGCACTCCGCCGCTGCCCGCCTTGGATTTGAGCTCGGCCACGCCCAGATCCACAAGAAGCCCTCGCCAAGGAAAGCGGGCGCGGCCGGCGTGCACTGACAGGTTCCTGCGCAAGTGCTCAGTAAGACTCAGATGTTTTCCTCGAGCATGAATGACCAGAGATGCTTACCACGCTGCCTCGCTGGAGCACGTTCAGCGGGACTTGGCGTTTCTTCTCGAGCTCCTTGCCCTTGGGGGTCCCGAACATCTCGCCGACCCTCTTCTCCACCCAGTCGAAGCCTGGGGCTATCATCGTGACGGGCATAAAGTCAGCACAGATTCAAGCAGCGCATACGAAGCAAAATTATCTCAAGTTAGGAGGGCATACCAGATTCGGCTTCTCGGGTGAAGTGGTCCCACCCGCGGATTGCGAAGAAGGGGTGCTCTCTCCTCCGCAGTGGGGATATCCTATTCTGGAGGAAGTCGCGACGATGTCGCGCCCGGGAGCCCCATATTCGTGAGCTCGTGGATCGCCATCAAGATCCGCCTCATCGTGGTCGATCAAGGGCGCGCGCGCCTCGGCGCTGGGTGTCGCCGCCCCTGTAACGCAGGAGCTATCCCACGGCTTCCGTAGAACCAATGGTCGGCCCACCGAGACGGAGTCCTTGAGGGTGAAGACGGGGAACTCGTACGAGCGGACGGGCCGCAAACGGAAGTACAGAGCACCGGTAGGGAAGGCCACGGCAAGTGAAAAGATTGTAGAAATGGAAGAAAAGACTTGGTGTGGGAAGGGTGCCCACGAAGGCTTCGCAAAGGTGGGCAAAGATGTTCAAGACAAGGATGGAGTTGGGGTTCAGATGGGTGAGCTCACACTGGCATTGCACGAGCACATCCTCCAAGAACTCGCCTCCCAGCACCGGAGTCTGCTGACAGATAGAGGTCGCACGAGACTATCTCATTGTCGTGCGGCGCCGAGGCTCCCTCGCCCTCCGGGATCCTCCAAGTGTGGGCGTCCAGGTACCCAAGATCCTCCAAAACCCAGAGCCTCTCCACCGTGATCTTGCTCGCCCCGAACCGCGCCATGGAAAGACTCAGAAGGATGAATCGCCGCAGTAGAGAAAGGAAGTTTGGGAGTCGACAAGGTTTTTTTGGCGGAGTGTTTGTCGCAAGTAGTGAAAGTGAAGGAAGGAAGGCAAATGAAGTGTTCCCGCCAGTTATTTCTAGGCGGAGGAGCCGAACGGGCTGGTAACGGCAGTCGATTGCCGACGCTGGTGGCAGACGTCCCCGGCAGCCTCGACCGCACGATTCCCAAAATCGCTGAATTGCTCCGCGACGCTTCGTGGGGAAGGAACCGCTGCAATTTTCCCGCGCTCCCCTCGTGAGCGCTATTTGGTTCAAGCCACCAAGCACGCCGGTCTCGAAGAGCGCGCTTTCTCCCGAGCCCGGGTTGCCGGATGCCGCAACAGCCTTTTTTCGCAGAGATCCTTTTTTCCCCAAGGAAAGTGCCTCTGGATGTCATGCAGAGTCTTTTTTGTCATGAGATCCCCGCCCCGAGCAAGGAAAGCTTGCACCGCAGTAGCTCTTCGCCGCGATGATTCCAATCCTCTTTAGAAGTCTAGAGGCTTACATGAGGCCTCAATGAGGCTTTTTCCCTTTAGCCTCGGGGCTAGCTGTCAGATTGGATGCGCGAAATCGACATCGACCATCGGTCTGGCGCCAACCAACCATGCTCTTCTTCGGATGGCCACAAGAAGACCGACCTTCGTAGTCCGCTCACGGACTACCCTCCCCGAAAGCAAGCCAAGCTCGGAGGCCCGCGACAAGGCGACGTGGCATTAAATGCGCAGCTGCTCGAGGATCGCCTCGCCAGATCTCTGCTGCCACGGTCCACGCCGCCTTGGTCTACGCCACTGCTCCCAAGTCGCGTGGTACCCCTGGTGGTGGCGCGGCATCGTGATTGCCCACGCCCTCTACAAGAGTGCGCCTGTAATAAATGATTTGTCTCCAGAACTCTATAAATACCCCCTCACACGATGGGTTGAGGGTCGACCTGAGTACTACGCACACCTTACACACTAAGCTTGCCACGGAGTCCTTAGGGTCGCTCAAGAGGGATGGCAAATTATCTGTGGGTTCGGCACTGCGGGTACCGACCCAATGGGTTTGGGTATGGGTTTGATTTCAGACCCTGGTTTCAAATTTCGGTTCTGGTTTGATTCGGTTCGGTTCGGGTTCGGTTTTGAACCTGTGGTACCTATGGCACCGAATTAATTAATATAAATTAAAAATAATGGAAGGTTAATTCAAGATTTTCAAGCATCGCTCGAGATGTAAGATGCGTAACTTTCATGATTATATACACCATATATTTTTCCTTTAAACATAGAAATTACAAATGAATTGATTGACAATTGATGGTTGAAAATTTGATTGTGAGGTGAATTTAATTTCGGTTCTGCAATGCGTTCGGTTCTGTATCCATCGGGTTCGTATGGGCGGGTATGTACCGTGAGAGATTTTGGGTTCGGTTCGGGTATGAATTTCGGTTTCGGTTCGGTCATGGAGGTGTACTACCATACCCGCCCGACACATCCCTATCGCTCAGGCCCTCGAGCAAGCAAGTGTAATAGCTGTGATATTAGTACAACCATCGGACGAGGGCTATTATCTCCCGTGAGAGGCCCGAACCAGGTGAAAAACGATCTCCCGTGCTTTCCAATTGACTCATACACCCGATCCATAGCTCGGTATACCCTCGACGATAACCCTTTATGAAAAGGGCCCTAAGTTGATCCCTCATTCAACAAGTAAGCTCTACGGGGACCCTCGTCTCTAATCGTCGACAAAACCAATCGCTAGTAAAATATGGATGAAGCTACTACTGAATCAGTACAACAATGAATGAATTACTACCAAATCAGCAACTTGTCCGCCCCATTAAAAAATATGTTTTCTAGTTTATACATGAACTTTTTTTTCTTTATTTTAGCCATATTTTTTTATTGGTAGCTCGGATTTGCAAATGGTTTCCACTAGTAGCTTAGTAATGGCGAGATGAATAAAATATTGCCAAATAACTAAAAAACTATATGTAGATATTCTGAAAAATTATCAAAAAATTAACATACGTAGGAGATGTTGGGTTTTATACATCGCTGTAAAATTTGAATACCAAACTCTAGCATTTTCAAATGTGACTGAGTTTGGTATTCAAATTTTACAGAGATATATAAACTCACATTCCCTACCTATGGTAATTTTTTATGAATTTTTTAAAACTTTTGCATGTAATTTTTATAAAATTTACTGCCGAATAACTAATCTATGCATTAAAATGTAGTAATATGTAGTTCAGCAAAAGAAATGAAACAGTAAATGATAGTAAAACACATCACGTTAGTAAACGGTAGTAAAAACATAACACATGGTGTCATCATTTCACAGAAAGCACGTCTATGACTATTCTGCGATTCCAGTATATAGTAGTAAATTTAAGCTATTCAAATAGTAATACTACATAATATATATAGTAAAATTTGTCAGTCTATTTGCTTTCGTAACATAGTAATTACTATTTATTCGTCTAGTAACAGTGTCCAAATGAAATAGTAAACGAGTCATGTATTACTATCTTATTTACTATATTTTACTATAAGACAATGAAACGGAATTACTTTGAATCAGTAAGAAAGTCAAACTACTAAAAATGTGTCTTGTAGTTTATACATATATTCTTTATTTTAACCATAACTTTTTATTCATAGCTCGATTCACTTAATGGTTTTTATCAGTAGATTAATTACGACGAGAAGAACAAAATGATGTAAGTCTCACTAATAAACAAGAAATTGATGTTCATTTAGCAAGAAATTTTAATTTATACAAAGGTTACTACCAAAACTTATATTGTGTTATTCCACTCGCCATCAAGAATCTATCGGTGAAATTGCTCATAAATTGAAGCTACGAATAAAAAGTTATGGCTAAACAAAAAAAAATATATTTATGTATAAACTAGAGAACACATTTATTAGTTGATTGGCCACGGTTCCATACAGTAATAGCTTCATTAGTTTTTTATAGTAAGATGGAGTGAATAAGGTAGTAAAAATTAGTGTATAAAATAGTAAAAGACATAGTACTATCATTTATTGACACGATGTGTTCCGTTTTAGTATCATTTACTGATTCATTTTTTAGCCAAACTACATATTACTATATTTTGTCATGCATGATCGCTTATTCGGTAGTAAAATTCATGAAAACTATATGTATAAATTTTAAAAATTACCATAGACAGGGAACATGAGTTTCTACATCTTTATAAAATTTGAATACCAAACACAAACCACTGAGTTTGGTATTCAAATTTTACAAGTGTCGGGACCCGAATATGCAAATCCGACCTTCCGTGTATCGTGACTAGTCCAGATCACGCTTAGTGCACACAGCTCAACATTAGTGAATATCACAATCATACACAACGTAAATAAGGCAAATGACATAATATATTAAATATTACAGTTGAATGACCTTATGGTCAACTTACTTAACAATGCCTCACAAGGCTGAACAACAAATTGAACTGCAATGAATGAAGACGAGATAACCCTCAAGATACCACAGTAACCGACAAGGCTCGCACCCTAAACATTCGTCTCTTCATGGTACTCCTTCTCCAGCACTGATGATGTTTGTAGGCAAGGGTGAGTACATAAAGCACTCAACAAGTTGTGCACAGAATGCAAGTCTAACATAGCTATATGCAAAGCTTATTCCAAAGGAATGGCTAAGTGGTTCATAAGCAGTAAAGCAGCATTTTCAAACATAAGCAATACGTAGATTTGAAAAGACAGTAAAACAAATAATAACAAGTAAGTAGATTCAGTGATTCTCAAATAAACCCAAGTTCTCCATCCTAAATCAAGTTTCATTATCCACATGGCATCCCGCCATCCCATCCATTGTTCATTTTAAATTAACTACCCCTTGATCAGAATTCCGAGCATTGCTCAATACCGTGAGCACGGCTATCCTAATAGATTGTACACTCGCAGAGGTTATGCACTTTACCCACATGATACAACCATGCACCACACAAGTAACGATCATAACGAAGCCTTTACAATGCATCCTCTAACCCAAGGCTACCCGCTAAGGTTTCAACATCAAGGCTACGCCGCCACGACAGGCCCCCCTCTTGCGCCATGTGAGTTTCCTCCGTGAACCCGACCCACACCACCAAGATAGCACTTGTTAAGCATTTGCAAATTAGTCACTAAGCTATCCCATTCCCACATGTGGTTGCAAGTTAGACTCAGTCAAAGGCTCGCAAGGTTAAGTCCTTAGGATTGATTAAAGCAAGACATACACATACCCTTTCTCGCCCATCGCCCACCTCGCACCCTTGCCCCTGCCACTTGCTTCAATCTAAATGATTATCAAACCCAGTTGATTACCAAGCATCACATGCAATACACAATTCAACCTCGTTGCGTGACTTCCTCGCCACCACAACTCAATCTCTTTGTGTGACCACACATAACACACAAATTAACATCATTGTTCCATATACCATTAGTCAAGATTAATCATCATTATTCCATGAACATGTGATGTCGTGGCATGGCTAGGCAATTCTATTCCGTTCTAACCATCCATGTTAATTTTATTATTAACCAACTATAGTAACCAACTTAAGGTGACAATGAAGCATGGCATACAAACAACAAGGTAGGGTATAGTTCAAAGGGTATGATAGCTAATCCCAAACTTATGTTGAAATCATTTATACACATAAAATAACAAGTGATAATGTAAATCGAAATAGCATGCAATCTAATTTATGGGTGCAACATGATCAAAGCACAACTTGCCTTCGTTAAGCTCCCGCCCCGATCCGAAATAATTCCCGAGTTGAGAAATCCCCTTCCGAAGCCTCGCACAATTCAACGTCTACGCGAATCGAGAGGGAAAGCAAATAAAAACCAAAACCAAATAGCAAATAAACACCAAGAACAAATAGCAAATGAACTCGAAAATCCAAATAAAAATCCACCATTGGAAAGATCTCAATCTTACAAATTTTTCGAAATTCGAATTACCCAAATCGGAGTTAAAATGCAAAAGATATAGCATTTAGAAGTTTTGAAAAAAACTAAACTCGAATTAGAAATTCTAAATCTTTCCGAATTATTTTTATAAAGAAAATCCGAATTTTCCGCCCGCTTGTATGACAAAACGCATAAATCTAGATCGATGAACTCAATCTAACGACACGGGTAAATCTACTACGAGTTCAATATCACCGTCCGACTTAAATTCAACGGTCGATATTTAATCTAAGACGCTCACCGATTTCAAAGTGACGTGGATGAATTCCGCACGCTTGAATACGATCCGACGTTTGACGAAACTTTCGATCGGCAATGGCTGGACCACGTGCGAAACTTGCCGGACTCGAAGAAGACGATGATCCCGACGGCGATCTCCTTCCCTGGCGATGCTCTGGCGAAACTACGGCGCACGGGATACTTCTCGGCGGCAACTCGGCAGTCCTTCGCGATTTTCCCGAGTAATGGCGTGACTTGCTCGAAAATCTCCTGGCGCTGCTGTTCCCTCGCGCGATTCCTCGAACGACGGCGTTCACGATTTTGCTGTCGCTCAATTTCTTGGCGACGCCACGCGCTGCTTGGCGAATTCCTCTGATCGCCACACGACTCGCTCGCGCCTCTTTTTTTCTCCGGCTGCTCGATTCTGGCGATTTCTTTTCTGGCGCTTGTTCCTCCTGGCATCGCCTGCGCACGGCTTAAATAGCGAGTGCTCGTACAACTCCCGCCTGGTAAACGGACTCGAGTCCTTAACGCTTGCGGCGCCAGCTCAGGAGTTCGAATCGGCTACGTTTTACGAAGGAAATCCCTGCGCGACTGGCATGCGACGTTGGCGCCAACGTTTTTGGAATCGGTCACGATTACTAAGGAAAGTCCCTGCATGCGCTACAGTCTAGGACGTTTTGGCGCCAACCTATTTGCATCGATCGCTTCCGAGTCTTGAACTTCCGAGTCCTTACCTTATTCGGCGCCGACGCCAGTGTTTGGCTCAACCACGCGCTGGAGAAAACAGAAGAGATTTCTTCACGCAAGCCTGGTCTCCGGCAGACGCAAGCAGCGAAGTGCTAATCCATCCGTACCGGTCATCAATCGATTTTCCTAATCCGGTTCAATCCCAGAGAGACAAAAAATTTCCCAAAAATACTTCGAGACTTTCTATACTCAAATGAAATATTTTTGGCCAGACTTTATTTTAATTTCCTTTTTATAAATATTTCTTAACAAAAGCCATATACACTTAATTCGAAATGATTTAAATAAATCTCAGAAAATCCAATAAATCCAGAAAATTCATAAAATCACAAATTGCAAACACATAATATTTAATCTTTAAAATTTCAAAAATTGGGGTGTTACAACAAGGCTGTAGAACTTGACATCTCTTATGTATGATAATTTGTTAAGAATTTATCAAAATATTAATATATAGTTTTTAGTTATTTGATAGTACAAATCTAAGAAAAATATAGTATAAGTTCTAAAATTCTCAAAATTATCATAGGTAGATGTGAGTTTTATAGTCTGTAAATTTAAATACCAAACACAATCAAGATTTGAAAGATATAAAATTGACTAATTTACTATTCATCACCGATTAGCATTTGTCAATTTCATATCTTTGAAATACAAGTGAGTTTGGTATTTAAATTTTGCAGGATTGTAGAAACTCATATTCCCTACCTATAGTAATTTTTTGAGAATTTTTCAGAACTTGTACATATAGTTTTCATGATCTTTATTGCCGAATAACTGATCTCCTATTTTAACCATATATATTCTCCTATTGCAGCGGTCCAATCATCCACATACTAACAACAGAAACTCCCGGAGAAATGTTCACAAGGGACAGGAAATCTGCACTGTGCATACTAAGGCCCTGTTTGTTTCAGCTGGGGATTTTAGAAAGCAGCTTTTAAAAACTAGATTGTAAAAGCTGGAGGTTGAAGAGCTCATGGTTGTTTGGTAATCCAGATTATAGTTGGGGGCAATGGTGGGTAATTTTGGTTGAAGTTGGGGAAAGTTGAGGAAAGTCAAAGCAATGGTGGGTAATTTTGGTTGAAGTTGGATGGGCATTGTGGTCTTTTGAAAAAAAAGTCGGGAAAGTTGGAAGAGTGGATTGTGGATTGCTATAATCCTGGTCTCCAGATTGTTATAATCTAGATTAAAGTTTGTTGTTTGTTGCTCTTCCAAACTTTTAAAACTCGCTTATAATCCCCAAATTGAAACAAACAGGGCCTAAGCGCATACAAGAATCATCATCATCCTATCTACAGGCAAAATGGAGTTCCCAAGACACTCTTCTTGTCCAAACCTGTAGAGATTTGCTCCCCTCCGCTGGACAAAGGTATGCGCTGATAAGTTCAAGATGATGGAAAGACAATAAGAACAAATGGGAAACAAAGGAGGGAAGTGAAAGAACTCTACGACATATAGATGATGTAGAGCTCTCCCTCCCGGCAAAATTAAGTCGTTGGTCCGTCTATCTTCTCCCTCTAAAGCCATTTGAAGAGGATGCTTCCGTGGGTGGCGAAGAAGGGCGCGAACACGAGGGACTCAAACGGCCATGAGCTTGATGAGGATGTTGAGGGAGGGGCCTGAGGTGTCCTTGAGAGGATCCCCGATAGTGTCGCCGATCACAGCAGCCTTGTGGCAATCAGAGCCTTTCAGGCCCAGGGTTCTTGCATGCTCAGATGCACCAGCCTAAAACCAAAGAACAGAAGTTAGGGAGTTAATAATGTTTGGCAAGTGTGGGGAAAAAAGAAGCTGCTGAATGATAGGTGTTAATGTCATCAAAGCTTTTTACCTCAATGTACTTCTTGGCATTGTCCCAGGCACCACCAGTGTTTGATGCAGAGATGGCAATCTGAATGGAAACAACATAATTATAATGGAGCATGCTAACAGAATACAATGATGTAAGTATAGTCCCGAAAAAGAATGTACCAACCTGAACACCAGAAACGAGAGCGCCTGCAAGAACTCCAGAGAGGGTCTCAACACCAAACAAGATCCCAACAATAAGAGGTGTGAGCATTACAAGTGCACCCGGGGGGATCATCTCCTTGATGGATGCATCAGTGGAGATCTTCACACATGTCGCATAGTCAGGCTTGGTGGTGCCCTCCATGAGCCCAGGGATGGTGTTGAACTGCCTCCGGACTTCCTCCACCATCTTGAGCGCTGCGCTGCCAACACTCTTCATGGTCATTGCAGAGAACCAGTATGGGAGCATAGCACCAACAATCAGTCCAATGAAAACTTTAGGAGTCAGAACATCAACAGTTGAAATCTCAGCACGGCTCACGAAGGCACCAAAGAGGGCAAGGGACACCAAGGCAGCCGAGCCAATGGCAAAACCCTACATGTACAAAATCACGGGAATGGGAATTAAGTGCTTTGAAATGAATTTTGTGAAGAAAAAAAAATGAAAACTGAACAGCCGTCTATCCAATTACAATGGAATGCACTTTCTTAAATGTGATTTATCTCTTAAAATCAAACACATGCAACCAAGTATGCTCGGATAGGCATGTGTACCTTCCCGATGGCAGCAGTGGTGTTTCCTGCAGCATCCAAAGCATCGGTTCTCTCACGAATTCTATGGCTCATGCCAGCCATTTCAGCAATCCCTCCAGCATTATCACTGATAGGGCCATAGGCATCAATGGCAAGACCAGTAGCAATCGTGCTGAGCATTCCAAGAGCAGCCACAGCAACACCATACATTGCAGCAAGGCTGAAGCTGAGGAAAATACTAATGGCAATAGCAAAAATAGGGATAATGACTGATTTGTATCCCAGAGCAAGGCCAAAGATGACATTAGTAGCAGCTCCAGTTCTGCAGGAATGGGCAACATCCTGCACAGGACTGGAAAGGGGGAAATTCGAAATGTCAGGGACTTGAAGCAAATCTACAGAGTAAAACCAGTCAATCACTATTAAATATGATCAAAATTACAAGTACCTGTATGCGTTGCTTGTGTAATACTCTAACAAATCCAATGATTAGGCCGGCCCAGAGACCAACTGCCACACATAAGAATAGTTGCCTACCGAATTTAGGGTAAAGTAAGATCATCATGAATTTAATGAGTTCTAGATAACATATGGAAATTCCAATTAAAAAATGGCAGTACCAGCTGTACACCGTCTTCTGGGCACCAAAGTTGAAGATTGTGAAGGTATATGGGAGGCCCAACCAACTGACGAGTGCAATGCCAACAGTCATCACACCAGTGGAAATTATAAGTTGTTTCTTGAGGGCAGGCTCTATTTCATCCACAGCCTTGATTTCAAAGAAATCAGTAGCAAAAAGAGTGGATATCAAACAAGCTATTATACCCACAGAGCTAATTAGGAGTGGGTAAAGCATAGGGGTGAATTCAAGATTGATTCCAAAAGAAGAGATCGAGGCAACGACAAGAGCAGCGCAAGATGACTCAGCGTAGGAGCCAAAGAGATCTGACCCCATTCCAGCAATATCTCCAACATTGTCACCAACATTGTCCGCAATGACCTGCGAGAAGTGGAAGGAATGATCATTCTTGCATGCAAATACAAATACCTATCAGAATGTTAATGTTGGCAAATTTGGATTTTCCCCAAATTTCTTGAGAAAGAAAAATATATATATAAGCCATCAGGACCGGCCCAGCCCATGCAGCTGAATGGGCCCAGTTGGCCCAGCCGCTGGATGAAAAGAGCCTATTGTCGACGACATGAATTATTGAAAAACTTTAATACAGAGGATTTCAAGCACCATTGGAAACACATGTCTTTAAAATGTCGTGAAAGAACTCTTACAGCTGGGTTTCTCGGGTCGTCTTCTGGGATGTTCCTTTCCACTTTCCCAACAAGATCAGCACCAACATCAGCAGCTTTAGTGTAAATCCCACCAAAAAGAGCCATAGAAGAACCGCCAAGACCGTAACCAGTGATAGCCTCAAAAAGACCCTCCCAGTCATCACCATAATAAATTCCGAACAAGTTGATTGCCAGGTAAAGAACAAAAAGGCCACTTGCAGCAAGCAGGAAGCCCATCGCAGCACCAGAGCGGAAAGCAGTAATGAATGCCTTCCCAACACCCTTCCTTGCCTCAAGAGTTGTCCTGGCATTTGCATAAGTTGCAATCTTCATTCCGAGGAAACCAGACACAAGAGAAGTGACTGCACCAAGCACGAAGGCAATTGTGCTGAAGATGGCATTAGCAAGAGCAGGCTTGCATGTCTTGTCCTTGCTGTAGTGGCAAGGTTGACTCTTTGTGCTGAACCCCTCAACAGAACCCATGAATAGTCCAACATACTTGGAAGAGGAAGATCAGAATGGCAAAAATGCCCATGAATAGTCCAACATACTTGTATTCCGTGAAAAGGAAAGAAGTTGCTCCTGTTTACAAAAAAGCAAGATTATTTAGACCGAAACGCATATACAACAAAGTAATATATTAATGACTGCCAAGAAAAAGTTTAACAGTAACAAAATATTGACGGCAATATCAAATACCAAAGCTAGGGGCAAGATAGAAATAAACAAGTAGAGTAAGGTCCTGATCAGAACTAAATCCTGTTTTCCATTTGTGATGTTAGCACTGAACTCAAGAAGCACGTCGACATCAAAATATGAAAATGAGGACTACATAACAAACTGAAAACAAGGGGGGACACTACAAAAAATGAAGAATTGATTTGAGCACTTGTCAATAAAAGAAGCAATCAAAACTAATCCATCAACTAGAAATAATTAGAACCCGCTGTCTCAGCAAAATCAAGTGGAATGAAAAGCTTCATCCTATTTCACAAGAAAGGCATTGATAGAGGGCAGTAACAATACCGAAATGTCTAATAGACTCAACAAATTACGAGACTGGAATTGTAAGAACTCTGGACATGTGTAGTCTGGGCCACTTTTCTGTGAAACAGACAATGTACAGTTGTGAACAACAGCTCCACGGCGGGGTACCACAAGTCACACCGCCAATCCTTTAATTCTCTCAGCAAGGAATGCTGAGCCGGCACATACTTTTCAGATTATGTTTTACACTGCTAATACAGATACTAATCACAAATCAAAATACGCCTTTATACCTACTTTAAAACGATAACTACTCTCCGCTTTTTTATAAGGCGTATTTTGATTTTGCACAAGGATTAAGGTTGTGTTGAGATTGAGAAAGATACGAGAGAAAATGACTTAGATGCCCCCACTTAATTGTCTTAGAAAATGAAAGATATACTTTGTGTAGGTGGTAATGAATAAATGTATATGGATGAGAGAAAATAAATAGGAGTATAAAAGAAAAGATCTTATTAAATCTATATACAAACTTTATATTTGTAAATAAGATCATTCAAAAAACAAACTTTATAAAGGAATAACGGAGGAGTAGTAAATTAACCGAGCTCGAAACACGTGCAGGCAGAGTACTACTGCACTTTGAATGGGCCTAAACAATAGGACAGATAATCGGCTTGGCGATGACTCATCACTGACTCATGCCGATATAATAAGGCCGTCCTATTTCCCAGCTATAAATTCGCCCAACATAATTTGACTGGTTGCATTGTCGGCGTCGATTTCATGCTGACTACAGTGCTGTACATCGTACCTATGATACAGAGCGTGTCAATGGAGAAGAATCTATTGGTTTTTGTAAGACGCATTTAATTTGTATCATTGTTGAAAACATACAATACGTGTATGTGTTTGTAATGCTATTTTTCTCTTTTACCTTTATTTATTTTCTTCTGTTTACCAAATATTTATATATAACTAACAACACAAAACTAGTCTATGTCATCCTTTCGAGACTCTTGGAAGGATACTCTAATCATTATCTTTGGAAACTTTCTCAAGTTTTTCTATTACTCTCTTCGTTTACTTTTATAAGACATATTTTGACTTTACACAAGAATTAAGGTTGCATTGAAATTGAGAAAGCTATAAAAAAAATGACTTAGATGCCACAACTTAATTGTCTTAAAGATAAAAGATATATATTGCATGGGTGGTAATAAATAAATGCATATGGTTGAGAGAGAATAAATAGGGATATAGAAAGAAAAATCTCATTAAATTTACATACAAATCTTACATTTGTGATTATGATCACTTAAAAAATAAGCCTTATAAAGTAAAACAGAGGGAGTATATGGGTGACTTACTGACTATATGGTTGAGCAAGACACGATCTGCTCCACGTGGATTGTTTGTGCACGTAAAGCTTAATTAAACAATCTTCCTAACCACCACTAATGCAGCCATTGGTGGTAGCAATAACTTAAAAGATTCATGAAAAACCCACTTCTATATACATAGTACATCTAAAAAAACCTTCTATGAACATAGGTATATATAGTATAAGGAGACAATTAAACAACTTGAATATGAGTTAAACTTGTGTTGTTCATGTCACCCCATGTTGTACTGGCTATGTATTTCCTTTGTTCCTCAATAGATACCATTGTAGGATATTGCACTCTTAGGTTATTCCCAATGGCAAGTTTCATTTTACAGTTTCTAGGAGTGCCACATCATCTAAAGGGGTTTAGGTTGATAAATGAAACAAGGTCTCTCAATACACAGTTTCATTTCACGGTTTCATAGGCTAGCCATAGCATTTAATTGTTGCATGGTGTTGTGATCAAATGTTTTATTTGGTGCATTTTCATTCGGTTTCAGTGCATGGGATGAAACGATGCGCTCTCAGTGCAATTTCATTCGGTTTCCAATGTATTGGAAACGGTGTGCACCCGGTTTCAACCAGATGAAACTCGTCTCCTCTCTCTCTCCTCATAATTTCTTTGCCATGTCAATATTTTTACTAATGTGTCACCTCATTAAATAATAATGAAACTCCCATTGTGACTGGCCTTAACAAACCAATTGTACAAAAGATTTAATTACCCCTCTTCAATAGGTCACTTATTATTTTTGGATTGTGTCTTTTACTCTAGTCTACGGTAGTAAATGGCATTGAAAATAGCTAAAGGTAACAGGGTATACAAGAAAAGAGAGAGTAAAAAGTCACCTTGAAATTATATAATGACATATATTTATGAACAAAATTTGAAAGCTAAGGTGACATATATTCAAAAATAATGGGAGTATAATGTTATCGAATGGCAAAGATTTAGGACGCTATCGCTAAATTAAAGGTGTGGAAAATGCATGATAATTTTACAGGATACATAAAAAGCTTTTGCAAGTTCAACAAAAGAAATGGTAGAGCCCAATCAGCCAAGCAGGCGTCAATCAAAATCATGATCACGATAAAAGAAACGTAAAAAGGAGTGAATTCGACGTGGCACTCCGCTCTTCCATAATTCCATCCATTACATCAATTTTGCATAGTTAAGCTGCCGTTGCGGCACTAATACAAGCCGGGAGTGTGGTAGTAGATATTAGATGATTTGGCATAGTATTTGATTTTCAGTATTATTATTTGCAGGCGACTGTGGTATTTGATTTGTAGTATGCCCATACGCAGAGTCCAACTGGAGGCATGGTCCTGGATAGCCTAACAACCTGCACAATGATTGCATTTGCATGCATCCACCGAATGCTCTCATGGAGCACTATGTCTGTGCATGCATGTGTATTGTTTCTAATTTGTTCTACTCTATTATTTGGGCTTGGCAGCAGCTCACAAATCAATGTCGGTGCTAGCTTATGAAATGTGTAAAACTGAGTGCATTTGCAGTATTTTGGAATGCATGCACACAAACATGGATCCATGGAGGAGTGGACTTGAGATGGATTTGTCATAGCTAATGGCTCAGTTCGTTTCAGCTTCTGGATAGCTTCTAAGTAAAAAAAGTGGATTGTTTGCCGAACGGGAGGATTTTAGACATCTTCTCCCACAATCAGAAGCTGCCCTCTACGTAGAATCAAAATCTGACTGGAACCTGATTCTCGTTGATTCTACTGATTCTCACCCGCCTAATCTGAAACCTAGAAGTCGCAGCCGGCCTGATCCGATTCTCCCACAATTAGAAGCATTTTCTCCTATAATCCAGAATTCATAATCCAGAAGCTGAAACAAACTGAGCCACTATTTCTTATATGGAAGTAGTAGTTGTCCATGTCCATAAAAAAACATATACTAACGTACATAAACCCCAGAGGATTCCGGCTCCCTCTGCTGGCCATGTCGCTTTTTAGCGCGCCGGCGCGCTTAGTCGCCACGAGTCGTCGCGCTGCCAGTGAAACGCCCGCCGCTCAGTATGGTGCGCCACGCGTTGAGCCATGTCGCCACGCCGTTAAGCCGCCTCCGGTTTAAATGTTTTGTCAACGCCCGCTATCATGAAAGAACGCTACGGTGCGATGGTAAGCCTCTTCTTCGTCGAGCTAGCAACGCAGTTCAATCCTCCTAAGCGCACGCCACCTCAAGGTTCTTTTTTTCAGCGCGACGTGGTAATCGCTGCTTGGAAGTGTTTTTCCCGTGAAGGCCCCTGAGATGCTTGTGAATTACACCGAGGCCCCTCATTTTTACGAGAAGGCCCTTGAAACTTGTGTTTTTTCACGGAAAGGCGCCCGAGTTTTTCAGAAATTGCGGAAGCTTCTGGTTTTTGCGTAAAGGCTCCCAGAGATGCTTGTGAATTACACCGAGGCCCCTCATTTTTATGAGAAGGCCCTTGAAACTTGTGTTTTTTCATGAAAGCGCTCTGAAGTTTTTCGTAAATTGCGTGCTTTTGGTTTTTTGCGTAAAAGGCACCTGTGCTTTTTAGAAATTACAGTGTCGGTGTTTCAGATAATCGGGCGAAAGTAAATTTGTAAGTCAAGGGCCACGCTCCTCTCCTTGATGGTTGACTCAGGAGCCCAAGATGTATATCGTTCGGGCCGAATGTCCCTACGCCCATTCGTGATGGTGGTTTGTATTATCAGGTGCAGAGGACTACAAGAGGTTACAAGCGGAGGCTAAGGACAGGCCCTTAGCGTTCGTCCGAGAGGAGGAGTTCGGGAGGGCTTGCTTAGGTCGGATGCTGAGCCGGGTCGGAAGGGTCAGTGTGTGTTGAATAAGAATGCGAGTGAGCGTGCCCTTCCCTGAGGGTCCTGCCTCCCTTTATATAGGCGGAAGGGGCAGGTTACACGGGAATTTAGAAAAGAGGTAGGGTACGCCACGCCTGTGTGTCCCGGCCTTGGTCTTGGTGACAAAGGGTTCTGCTTATCCCAGATCTTGGGTTAGTAGACACACGGACTGTGCCCTGGGAAGGTGCGCCTGTCCGATGCTGACGGCGTGAAGGGACGGCGTTGACTCTGGCCCTCGCCGCCGAAGGAACCACCCGCCTCAGACGACCGGCTATGTCCGCGGGAACAGTGACCACCTTTGGCGAGATCGCCGACGTGGCGGGGCTGCGGTTGAAGCTCGTTGGGGCCCCTACCGAGGCCAGTCGAACTGCGAGGGCGCTGGACTGGTCCGGTCGGACTCGCGGGCGCGGACCGGTCCAGTCGGCGTTTCGCCTGGCTGGGCCGAGGACCCTTCGAGATCCCTTGGGTCTAAGGCCGGGCCCAAGATGGTTCATACGGTGAACCGGCCAATATTCGATGATAATCCCATCTTGCCGTGGGGGTCGGGGGCTTCAAGATACCCCATGCAAAGATCTACCGCCGCTAACTGGGCTTCGTGTCCAGATGACCGAGAGAAATACGATCTTGAAATGGATGTATACTTTGCTGTGGGGTACCCCCTGTATGAGTATTCGTCAACAGGTTAGCCTGTTTTTGGCTATTTTAATTTTTTTGTCGGGAAGGCTTCTTAAATTTTGATTTTTTACGGAAAAGGCAGCCGAAGTTTTAAAAAATGGCTTTGTCTATTTTTCCCCTGTAAGATCCACAAGCTATGTTTTTTTTAGTGAAGGGCCCAGACCTTTTAAAAAAATAGTCTTCTTTTGCAGGAGGCCTCTAAAATTTCAGTCTTTGTTTTCAACATGTGGTTCAAAGCGAAAGGAGGCACGAAATTTGATGGCATTACGTATTGGCCCATTTTTTTTCTTCGGAGTTTTTTAGGGTTAACTCTAGGTCCCTTTTTTTGCTTTTCGTTTTTTTACGGGAAAGAGTAGTTGAAGTTTTAAAAAAAACTGTTTTGTCTATTTTTTTTTTCCTGCAAGATCCGCAAGCTATGCTTTTTTAGGGAAGGGCCCAAACTTTTTCAAAAAATAGTCTTTTTTCAGGAGGCCTCCAAAATTTCAGGCTTTGTTTTCAACGTGTGGTTCTAAACGAAAGGCGGCACAAAATTTGCTAAAATTGTGTATTGGCCCAATTTTTTCTCTCCGGAGATTTTTAAGGTTAACTCTAGGTCCTTTTCTTCACTGTGAGTCCCTGGTTTCCCGGAAATACCACCCAGGAAAAAAAACAGGTCCCGAGATCTTTTTAGGATTTCATAAAATTTATCCCTGAGTTCTATAAATTTTCTGAAATTACAACACGTTCATCGAAAATTATACGATTTATCGCAAAGATATTTTTTAAAAAAAATTGGATTCCTTTCTTCGCAGGAAGGTCCGGATTTCACATTACAGCTGGCGCGTCGTGGCGCGGCGTGCGCCGCGCCCACGTGTCTAGTATCATATAAACTCAAATCATTGTAATGCTCTCCCCTTTCTTCACCGGTGTAATGTCGTTCTCCTTTTTAAGATTATTGATATTTGCCACCTTTCATCGTGAAAATTGACGCCATATACAAAAAATGCCACTCCAGTGGCATGATTTGTACATGGCGTCGAAGTTTGAAATTGAAGAGTGGCAAATATCTAAATCTCCCCCTTTTTAAAGGTCCATGATGATATGTATTAGTTGTATCAAAACTCCTACTATTATTGATGTATCATTGCTTTCCTTTCTTTAATACATGGCAGTTCCTTAAAAAAAACTCAAATATACTTCTGCTGCTGCTATGTGCAACGCATGTGCCTTATGCTTAAGACTCAAGAGCAACGTAGTAGTACTGTACTGGACAGCAAGGGCAAAGCCATGAAAAAAAATAGAGAGTGGGTTCAAAGATTTAGGCTAAATTGAGACTAGTTTGTGTTATTATTACTTCATTATTTGAGAAATACACAGGTAACGTTCGCTTAAACACCAATCAATCAAATAAATTGGTTATTATTTGTATTCAATCCGTTGACATAATTACAATTGACAAAAAAATCATAAATCAGAATAGGAGATCACATTGCCTATTTATTGTTGCAGTCAATCCAATCAGTCAGTCAAGCACTCGACAATTCACGTTGTGCCACCTTCCCTACTGCTTGCCGTCGCTACAATAGGTTGTTGTTGCCGTATGCCCACCCTTGCCAGCTCCCTGACATCCACTTAACCCCTCGTTGTGCCCTCGTAATCGTCGACTCCCCGTGACGCACATCAAACGCCCTCAATTCAGTTGGCTACCATGTCCTCGCGAAGGGAGAGGCGCTGAACCACACTTTCTCTCTCTATGGTCTTTGCATGCCCTGAGGACAAAATTTTGCCAATGATCCCCTGGAACCGTCATGTTTAATGGTTTTGGGTTTCCACCATGTGAAAGCTTGCGGTTTAGACTCGAGAAGTTGCCTGGATTTAACAAATAAGTCCTTGCAGATTTATTTCATTTCCCATCGCTGACTTCGCCAGGCGAAAGCCAGGATGGGATTGATCTTATACGAGCCGAGAGAGGCGCTGGAGAACGAGGACCACTAAGGGAAAATATTACACATGTACTAAAGTTTTCAATTATGATTCACCAGTTAAAAATAATAAACACAAATTCTTCGCAAGAAAGACAATCTCACCGAGCAAATGCCCGCAGCCTGAAGGAATGACATCTCGAGAAGATCTTTGAGGTACTGCTTAGCATAACCTTTTTCTTCCAAATTCGCTTGAGTTGGCCGGATAAAGCCTAGAGCAATCCACTGATTGATCAAGCTATCTTTATCTATGCCAGATCCTTTAGGAAATACTGCACAATATGCAAAGCACAGCCGCCTCAGATGAGAAGGCATATTGTAGTAACTAAGTTTCAAGGATGGTAAAACTTTCTTTTCTGCCAAAGGTCCATCATCTATCTCATCCCAAATGTCACTATCTCTGATATGGCTAGGGTTTGTGGTGGCAATAGATGAGATACAGGGAGGTAGGGCTGAAGAACGCCCTCCTCGCCTAGGGCTGATTCCCTGGCGAAGGAGGCTCTGTTCTTAGAATTGGGAAATCAACTGAATTCTTTATTGCCTTCCAAAGTTGCTGGACAATCCCTTTATATACTAGGGAAGCCTGACAATAATCATTCCATATGCCAACTATAACTAATTAAGGATAAGCATATCCAAACATATCAAATACTTAACTAATTTAAAGAGATAAGATATACTACTACTTCTGGATAACTTAAAACCATATCACGCCAAATTTAATCGGTCACCATGCTATGCTTAGGCGATTTGACTCCTCCTAAACCCTCTTGTGACGACGCTCATAAACCTTGCCCACAAAAGCGTCCACAACATTTCCACCCGCCTGGCGAAACAACTCGTCCTCGAGTTGGAACTGCGGGTACTGCTCCTTGAAGACCTCCAAACGTAGCTGTGTCAAGGCGTCGCCGCAGATTTACCCGCCCATCGACCAAGAGTTCCCAAACTCCCCGGTTGAGACGGGCACGCACAACGCTGCTGGGAGAAGGAATTACTCGACCATGCACAAAATCCGAAGTGGAACGTCCGATGGGGGAGCCTTCATACTTCTTCAAAGAAAGCCACATGAAAGACATTATGAATGCGAGCCTTGGCCGGCAGCCATGGGCGATACGCGACGGTACCAATCTTCTCCAGAATGAGAAATGGTCCATAAAACGGGAGCCAACTTGGACGAAGAAGTATCCTTGACGCTCAAGGCATGGCGGTGGTGCAACCGGCCAAACCCACTCACCCATCAGAAACTCACGCCACGACGCCGATCGATCATGGTAATGCTTCATCCGATCTTGGGCTTGTTGAAGGCGCCACGGATTTCAGCCAAAACTCATCATGGTCTT